>NKZP01001076.1:0-68698 GCA_002370765.1 Metschnikowia similis
CAAACACTACTAGAATCATTAGGATACTAATGATAGCACTGTTCCAAATTATGTGCAGGTGAGCGTAAAGCTCAACACGCGATACACTGCCGCGTTCGGTTCCGTCTCGGCTAACTCTACCAACCAGTGCACCGCCGACTTACTGTCCAAGACACGCTTATAGATTCAGTCTGTAAATGGAGAAACTATAACAGATCGTTTGTGATGATTCTGTTGAGGCTAGTCTTTGAACCGCTTCCTTCTGGATTAATTGAATTCATCAATTAATATACGGCCACTATGTTCTATCAAAAACGCAAGATATGAGCTGAGGCACTGCACTCTTGGTTGGGCTCTAAATCTGTCGCGTCTCTGCACCCGCTGTCACGCTAATGACCTCCAGGCACTAATCTGAAGGCAAGAATATCGTTCTTTCCAACATCCACAGTATCCTCCTCACCAACTCTTTGGCCGCCTGCACCCTCTATGGCAGCAATGGTTACATCTCCCATTATGCGCCGAGCCACGGTGATGACCGGAGTGCCTCGCTTTACTAACACACAATCGCGAAACACATTTTTTCCCGAACTGCCGCCAAAAGTCGTGATATTCCGCACTGGATACACCGGAACGAGATCTAATAGTTGTTGCGCAGCTTGTAGTAGCTGGACTACGCCCGTGGAACCAAAGCGGTAAAGTACCAAATCACGAATATTCTCTACCCGGGACAAAAGCTTTTCATCGAGTGGTGAAAGCCCACTGTCGGGTAGATCCTCGGCCGTATCAACGAATTCAGAGCCAGGCTCATACTTGATGTAATTCTGAGCAGCTAACTTACGGAGAAAAACCTCCGTGAGCGAAGAAGTCAACACGCATTTCAGGTCTGGGTACTTTAACATAATCTTCAGCACGTTTTTATCGGAGTCAAAGTGGTCCATCTTATTGAGTGCCAATACTGTGGGAAACTTCACCGCCATGAACGCACGCACAACGCGTTCCAACATTTCGGAATCCCATTCTTGTAATGGAGGTAAGTCAGGAATCAAATCCAAGGCTTTCCCTATCAATTGCTTGTTAGCATAGTAGCCTCCCAATTGAGCACGGAGCGTCTCGAGGGTCAGCGACTTTGTGGACGTATGACGGCGTACCACAGAGCCCCAACGCTCAGTCAAATTACCCAAAATCCAGCGGAATATCTCATCCTGTAACCACTCAATATCTTGTAGTGGATCATACCCACGAGTTTCTTTCCCTTCTGCGTCGGTAGTTCCGCTCACGTCAACAATGTGGATTAGACAGTCTGCCTCTGTGAGGTCACTCAAGAATTTGTTTCCAAGGCCTCGTCCGAGATGCGCATTCGGAACCAACCCAGCCACATCCAAGAGCATCACGGGAACACCTCTGACGCCATTTTTGCAATATCCATAGTTCGGCTTGCATAGGTCTTGTTTATTATACCGCTTGCATACGCACTCAATCTCCAAATATCCGGTAGCTTTATTGGGGTCGATGGTCGTGAAGGGGAACGCCCCCACTTTTGCATTGGCGTCGGTGAGGGCATTTAGCGTAGTGGATTTGCCGCTGGACGGCTTGCCGACTAGACCAATGACTGTTTCCTTTCCCATTTCAGCTTCAAATTTTGGCCTGAAGTTACTGAGATTGAAGTCCCGCAGCAATAAGAATATTCACCGCTTTCTTTTTCGTGAAGGCCGGTTGGAATAGCTTCGGGAGACGAGCTGTTGCGGCGTGAGAAATTGCACGCCTGTTTTCGAAGTAATATGGAGGAATTGTGGAGTTTTGAGTGCGACTGCAAATGGCCAAATTTGTCTTTTCGTGAAGCATTGGTCCGATCCCATGGGAGCTCTGGGTACACCCCTTTTCACGCAAGATTTTCATAACAACTAGACAAAGCTCCCTTTTTACCTCCCCTCCTTCTCAAAGTGTAATCCTGTTTACGACCCAACGGATACCCGTGGTAATAAAACTCGAAACCACGAGCATGAGGACTGTACGCTAGCTTGCAGAACAGAGCAAGCAAACCACAATTGAAACTTCAGTGTCAAGAAGAAGTCTTTTCATAATCTTTTGGAAAGATGGAAATCCCAACGAGGGAAGAAAAATCCAATCAAAATTACCAAAATCAAATTTTGGTCATAATCCCAACAATGTCTGCGGCATTGCGCGAGGAGGAAATTGGCAATTGATTCCTGGTACTGCGGCAAGAGCTTGAGATCTAGTTCCTGATTTACCTTTAACTCAACACATTCAACTTCACAATCTTGGCGGGAGGATACAGTCTCATGCCATGGTCTCATTTAAGTAACTGTATATACCCTTCATGTTCCCCTGCGTCTTTGTTTCATCACTGATACTCGACTAAAACGCTGTTTTCGTGGCATCAGTATTCGGGGTGATGTCTGTTTGCCTTTTAACAGATGTGGTCTCGGACAAGACTTAATGAAGTAGTCCGGGCTGTACTCTGAAGTCACGTTCTTCCTTGAATATGAGCGGGCTAAGTGCACTCGGCTGAGTCGGTTCTGTATATAAACAAAACATGTGTTCCACATGACCGCTTCATTACCCTCAAAGAATACACTTCATCATCTCCCCTAATTTCACCTACAATCACTCAAAATGGCATTGAGCTTTCTGACCATGGTATCCAACGTCTTTGGAGGATTCTCCAAGGACTTCCAAAAGAAAAACTTCTCGCTTTACGGGCAGTGGATCTCGCTCTTGACCATTCTCTTGTGTCTTGCACTAGGCATTGCCAACATATTTCATTTCAACCTTGTGATTGTGTTTTCCGTCATCGCAATAGTGCAGGGACTTCTTGTCTTATTCGTTGAGGTACCGTTTTTGTTAAGAATATGCCCATTGACAGACACCTTTACCAACTTTGTGCGGAACTTCGACGAAAATTGGCCCCGTTGTGGATTTTACCTCTTGATGAGCGTCATTCAATGGTTGAGTTTGCTCTTGATGGTGACCAGTCTAATTGTCATCGCTGTCTTTTTCTTGCTATCCAGTCTCTGTTACATGCTTGCTGCTGTCAAACACCAAGCATACATCAAAACCTCCTTCGATATTAAAGGTGACAATAATGATTTGGAATCCCAGGCAGCTGACCACATTGTCAGAAATGTGTTGTAAGATAGGATTGAGCACGGATTCAGATGATGTACGGTTCTATACATGAATGACTAAAAGAACCTACCACTTATCAGGACGAAATACAGCTCTTCTATGACACGAAATCTTCAAGGAATCTGGGTACCCCTGCCCTATTCAAACTGATAGCTTCCTTGGGCTTTTAAAGTAATGCAGACTGTTGTCAAGCTCGGGAAGCACGAGTCAAAATGCTTTAGAGAAATTCTTTCGTTTCGAAACAAACGGATTCTCTGGATAATGATGGGGCGCTAAGTTGCTAGAACACTGTCGGAACTCACTTATTATCTGGACGTCTTTATTAGTAAGAGGTGTCTTCAATATATACTTAACTTGGACTGCATGAAAGCGCTCAAAATTGCACCGCGCTGCAGCGTCTCGCAATCACTTCCATCACTTACTTCATAGCCTAACTACTTTTATCTGTCCTTTATAAATTACTTGTTGGGTTCAAACCACCTATTAAGTGCACTGCTTACAAAATATTGGCACAAAATATTATACACGGAGACAAAATTGGAGAGATACAAAGAGCATCATGGCGGCTCTACTAAGTTATACAGAAGATACCCAACCTTCCGAACTTGATGCTAGTTTGCGTTGGAAAGAGAAAAAACCCACTGCGGGTAAAAGCGACCAAGAAGAAGCTGTTATATCGACGAGCACACGAGCCCATTCGGTACCTGAGAGAGACGGTAAGGAGATCATCTCTTTGGCCTTCGACCAAGTCAACAACAATGCTGATGAGCTCGTGGAGCTAAGAGGAGAGGGTAGATACTTTGGTGTCACGGATCCTGACACAGGCGATCTGATAAATGCCCAGCAAAGCCTTGGGCGAATATGCGACAACTGTCACAAGCGAGGACATGTTCGGTCCAAGTGTAAGGCAGTAATATGCCATAAGTGCGGTGTCGAAGGTGATCACTACGAATCGCAGTGCCCAACAACAGTTGTGTGTGCCCGGTGTGGAGAACGTGGACATATAGCGGGTGCATGCAAAAGCAAACATCGCAAGAAGCAATACTGTCAGGCCTGTGACTCGTTCAACCATGGGGAGGAAAACTGCCCCAGCATTTGGCGATCATATTTAACACAAAGTGTTCTGCGCGGACAACTCCCTGCTTCATACTGCTACAATTGCGGTGAGAAGAATCATTATGGTGACGAGTGCATGGTTCCACGTACATCTCGGATTCCTAACGGCAGTGGTAGTGCGTTCAGTGGGCTGAATCTTCCGCGAGAGCTTAGACCCGCATACTTTGGGAATACCTCCAACAGTTCGTCAAGAAACTATTCGGCCAACAATGAGTGGTCAACCTCCAAGTCGTACTATAACAAGAGCTACAAAGATCATCAGAACAGCAAGCTCAAGCTGAAGCTGCCGGCCAAATCTTTTCCGGCTTCAAGATCCGGGTTCTTGCCCAAATCACGTAATTTGCCACTCGGGCCTAGCCGAAGCGGTGTGATCCAGGCCCGGAAAAAGGGCGCTAATTTCGAAAAATATTACTAAAATGGCAAAGCTTCAATACAAAAGCAATCTCTATTCGTCTAGATATTAGTCCCCGCTTTATTGATTATATGATCACGGTCCATCGCGAGGTAAGGGCTTCTGCATGCATGATGCCCACTAGCTGCTCGCTCGTTCCGAAGAACCGACTTCAAGTCACTTCGCTAGTAGATATAAAAGGTTTCTTGCTCCAAGAGCCTCATTTAAGGCATAATTACTGAGCCGAGCTGGCGGTATGTAGACTCGAGCTGGTGTCTAAAGGATACCATAGAATGCTGCAATTTAGTCTGAAATCCAGCATATTGAATTTATTATAGGACACTAACTTAACCCGTGCCCCTCATTCGCGAACTCGAAGTCGCTGCCTTGAAGACTTGCTCTAGTGCCTCCACCGATCCCCGCGCCACGTGACCAGGCCCGAGCATTTAGGGTGCACCGAACCTCCAAAGGGCCTCATCCTGTCAGTGGGAAATCAAGGAAGTCAATTTGCGGCTCAAGACGCACTTCCTTGCCGATACCCTCAAAAACTTAAATCGTCATTTCACAAGCCTATTCAGTGTCCAACAAACTCTCTAATCCTGTCCTGCCATAAGCTCCATTTTTTTGGATCCGGGTAGCTACAGCCCAACACTAACATGTCATTTTACTATCCTGATCCAAAGGCAAAAACCAAGGAATACTCTCATCACCGACAAGAAGCAACTCTCAAGTATGGTGATATTCTAGCATGCGTTTTGCTCATGGTTGTGCTCTCCGTTCCTCTTATGAACATGCTTATAGCTAAAGGGTACTGGTTTCTCAACAAATTCCACATTCTTCGAGCGATTAACCAGTTTTCCGACAAGCATCTTTTTGCTGGCGGTGGCATCGTTAAGCGAGTGGTGTACGGTCTTTACCTTAATTTCGGCACCCTTTTCCAGATTGCGCTCTGGGCCAGTGTTTTCACTGTCTTGGGTATCCAAGATATTAATAATGGCGATTTGATCTTTGTTGGCAAACGCCTAGGCAGATTTTGCGCCGTGTCACTCCCGACGGTGTTCTTCCTCACGTTACGCCCGTCGCCGCTTCCTCACACGCTTTATTTGGCTCTTTTGCCTATTCACAAGTGGCTTTCACGAACTGTGGTGTTGATGGGAATCCTCCATACAATTGTATATTGCGGCTATTTCCACGTCAACCACAATTGGGCAAAAGCATGGAAGCCTGCTAATTTGTACGGCTGGGCGGCGGTGTGTGGGTTTGTGATGATCGCCATAACCTCCGTTCTGCGGATCCGCGATCGCTCTTACAAGACCTTCTTTTTCAACCATTACTTTTGGAGTTGGTGTATTGTTTTGTGTCTACCGTTTCACATCCGTCCAATCAATGCAAATGTCGCCAATGCGTTAAACATCGGAATATTGTTATACCAAGCGGTTTGGCGACTCTATATGACACGGGTACTGAGCAGCAACGAATTTAAGGTCACCGATGTGTCTCCCAATTTGGCCATTGTCGAATTTCCCAACTCACTCATAGCAAATCGGGCTATCAATCCGGGTGCTCATGTTCGCATCACTAACTATCATCCGAATTTCTTGGTTAGGATCTACAAGCAATTTATTCCCAACTACCATCCCTATACCTTGGTTTCTTTACCTCTGGACCGCCAACAGCGTTTGATTGTGCGCAAAAGCTCATTTGAGTGGAAGAATGGCCGCAGGTACATGATTTTCGGCACGTTCGACCCCAAGTTGCTTCTCATTAAATCCAACAACACCCCAAACAAGAATTTCCTGATCTCTAAGTTGAGTGTCAATGCACGTAAAATCCTCATTGTTATAGGTGGCTCTGCAGTTTCTTTCGCCATCCCCATTTTGCGCGTGGCCAATTACCATGGAATACCGATCAAGGTCATATGGGTCATCCGAGACTTTCGTGACGTCTCAATTCTTCGAAATTTCGAGGGGATGGTTCATGGTGATGACTTCGAGATTTTTGTCACTGGAAGCCCTACAATAGTTGAGCCCTTTAGTGCTCAGCTATTGCGAAATTCATCGAGCTATGGCACATTCATGAAATATCGCCGCATAAGTACATCAGATATCGAGGCAGCGGGCTCCTCGCGGCTGATTCCGGAGGAGGAATATAACTTTGCAAACCAAGAGGTCGAAAATGTCGATGTTGATTTCAGCGACGACGAAAGCAGCTCATTGCACGAAGAGTGCACCCAAGAATTGCACGAAGAATGTGACCAAATTCCCTACAATGATGTGGAATTCTCGGGTAGTGTGGATCTTCTCAGCCCAGTCACACAAAATAATCAATCCAGCAATTCGTCCACTTTGGGTTCTACGCCAAAAAGAATTCACATCCCGCCGGACGCAATACAGATTGACGGAGAGTATGATTGTACATCAGTGAAAACTCCCACGTCAAGAAGAACCAGCCGTTCCCAGAACAACGAGCCATTTATACCCATTTTAGGAGAGGAAGACCAGTGTCACGAATATTACATGGAGACAATCTCGAGGTTGCACTTGACCAATCGCATTTACAAAGGTCGGCCGATCTTGAACTATCGTTACTATAACTGGTGCGTAAATGAAAGCGATATTTTCACACAGTGTTCTGGACCAGTGCTTGACGACGCACACAACCTTGTGTGCTGCAAAGATCTTCCGGGGCGCCAACACGTGATATCGGCCAATAAAAAGCTTCCTGACTTGCAAAGGGTGTGGGTGATTTCTGCTGGTCCAAAATCATTGGTCAAAAACACCAATCTATGGGCAAACGAAAACGGTCTTAAGTACCACGAGGAAGCCTTCTATGTTTAATATTACCAGTTTAAGGTTCTTTCGTACGTCAAGCTTTAACTAAATGGTTTTTCGTTGATGATCGCTCAAAACAAGCGGAATCCTTGCTTTATATAGAAAATCCACCAGTCTAGATCGCATATTCTAGTTTGTCCCAATGTGTGGTACACTACCCATGGAGAAAATGAAACCCCCTCCCCCTAAACAAATCAATGTTTCTAATAGATTTCTCCAAAAAAAGCCACCAAAACTAATGAGTTTCCAGCACCAAGAGCAGCGGCCTATTTGAAGGCACTGCAGTCATGTCAGTGATTTCTTTCAAATTCACAAAGAGACTCGAAAGAGAGAACAACGCTTTGGTGATTTTGGTTTAATGTTTTGAGCAGTTTGTACGTTGCATCGAGTATGCTAAGAGTTAAGGGCCCTTCCCCCCTAATTCCAGGTAGAAGTAATCGATTCTTCTAATGTTCTCTTCTTCTGCTAAGTCCTTAGCAATACTCACTTTGGCATTTTCTACTGCAAAAGAGACGCCAACAACCCCCCACACAATCACGTACCACACCTTGTATGGAGTCAGAAACAATCTTTTGTTGACTCCATGATTATATCGATAACTAAAAAATGCGCCTGAACCTAGCGCAAACAATGTGCCCTTCAAAAATCCAATAGCCCCGGCTTTCATCATCTGCCCCTCGATCTCGCTAATTCGCTCCTTGGAGACGTTCGCAATAGGCATACTTGAGTTTGGGCGCGGTTAGGATATTTGCAGGTTAATGTATTATGCCAGAGAAAGAACCTAAACTTAAAACTTCTCTAGGAGAAGATTTGAGTGGGTACGTTGCGATGTAAGCCTGGTGCAGATGTGCCTTGTATCTCAGGGGTCGTAGGTACCGAATTCTGCCCCACACTGAGGGGATACACCTCAGTACACCATGTGCGTTTAGCGCGGCGGCAATATCAGTACGGCCTTGCTGATACTATAATTCGGTTCCCTTTCATAGACACAATGCACAAGTGAATCTTCCTGAGCTCCTGAGTTGTCCCAAGCCTAAAAATTTGTTTAAGAGGGCGCTCATTTCAGGCCTTAAATAACCCTCAAATGGACTGTCATTAAAAGGACATGGGTGATTTGCGAATATCTAAAGGTTCTGGCTGACTTATAAGCTTTGTCATGCTATCGTTCGATCCTGTCATTGATTGGATTGAAAACTGAATTTGCTTGAATGTTTTGAATTTGGAATATTCATGACTTTGCAACGCATCATTGCAGAAGAATTTTTTTATCTGAGATGAATGATAAGACAAAGTAATGAAAGAGTGAAACCTCGAGCCACAATCCATTAGTAAGATTTAAAAGGGGATACAAAATAATTATGACTGCCACCAAATTATCAAAGTTGCGAACCAATGGCTGGATCCTCCATTCTATGACACATTTATCACCGCCCTAGCAGATTGAGACTTAGGGACATTTTCGCTCGGAGTATGTGATTTAGATACTTTTGGGGATTCTGCATCGACCTTGATTGTGTGCATTATTGCCAGTGGAAGCTGCCGCCCATCTTGGTGTGAAATGAGACAACTCTTGAAATCTGGCGAGGAATCGATATCTTGAGGAGAATCAATACCATTGGAACCTCTCAAGAAGTCAGAGTCTCAGTTTTAAGCACAGCTGCCATGAGAGTCAGGCAGAAGAACCTTGGTTTGTAATATTTCTACGATGAGTACCAGCTATGTCGGAACTTTGACCTGACTCAGCTAATATTTTCCCAAATGAATGTGAGTTCATGAGTGAACCGTTGTTTTGCTCTTAGTTGTTGTGCTGGAACTGCAACAACATGTTACTGTGATTTAACAAGCAATGCAATGAACTGTTTCACATTGTAGAAAAGGAATAGTGTGTGCAATTAATCATCCTCGCATTTTTTTTCTTCACAAGTACATGAGCTTATTATGGCTTGGCATACCGGGGCTTGTGCTTAACCCGAGTTGGAGGTGTGTAATTACACAATACTTGGGAATGGTGTGGTTGGTGAAATGGCTCGTGTTGCTAACAGCCGAAGCTCGAGGGCCAATGCTTGTGTCTTGGAATAGTCAGCGAACATACCAGTTTTGATGCGGTAACATTTGTGGTGACGTTTTTGTTTCTGCATTCCCTTTAGGATCCAAATTCTTTCCAATTTCTAACTACAACCTGTCTCAGCGGAGGGGGGTAGAAGCCTTTCCATCTCAACTGGTAACATTGATCAAAACAGATGACCCTCCTCCCCCCCCCTTTCCCCCTCGTATTCTTTTTCAATCACGACTATCATTGGCAGGCCCTTTCCAACACGTTATACAGGAAGTTGCAAGAGAGTTTTAGCCCTCCGATCTTGACGGCAACACCTCAGAGGCTTTTGCGGAGAGCTGATTGAGACACGGCCCCGTTGCAAGGAAGAATGAATCGTACTCAGTGGTGAGGTTTCCTGTAGAAGTGACCATCCCATACATGCTGAAGAATCATCCGTTTGCAGATGCAATGTTCAAGGCAACGCGCGTCACAGTGCTGATGAGTTTGTGGGTCTTAGAGCAATCCTGAAGAAACATAGGATCCAACCCTTTAAATTTAATTTTGGCACAGTATTAGGCGTCTTAGCCATGTTTTACGTATTAAAATCAGCGTAGCATTGATCATACAGTCTGAGTAAATGGTTCAACCCGGCCCGGACTTAATTGAGCAAATGAGCGATAAGGCAAACCCCACACTGGCGGAATTTAGAAATGAGAAACATATCATTCTAACGCCCTCTCTTGTGCTTCCCCCCTCGTTTTTGTTCTGGCTGTTTTGCATTAAAAATGAGAAAACTGGTTTGGATAAGTCTGTTGGTCGAAAAGACCGCCAGCCTATTACTTCCGTCTAAATTCCTTTCTTTGTTCAAAGAGTATATGTTACCACGGGATTTCGTATTTATCCAATCCCGAGTCATGAAACTGGCGCCCCAATATTCGATAGTAGAAATCAAAAGACTGGTCCGTAGTCTGAGTGCCAAACTTATACTACCGCGGATAGCCGCAAAGTGGATGCGTGTCGTCTCAGATTGTGAGTGCTTAGTTATTAATGCGTAGGGCAGCCTAAAAGATAATCGACCAATTTGATTGTTAATTGCAGTTGATTGATATTAATTTTACTGAAGCCACGTTTATCGATGGTGGGAATGAAGCACCTGGGCTGTATTTACCAGGTTGCCAGTGACAAAGTAGTATGATATTGACCCGATCAGTACCGGCTTATTAGATACCGTATACAAACAATCGATGCGCTTTAATATACTTTTTTGGTATGGCCCCAGAGAGCTCCGGTGAAAATCACAATGGATCTAGACTTCTACAAGTGAAGGCTCTGTGGACTACTTTGGGTATCTACATGATTTTGCACGTATCTGCATTTCGATAGCTAAGCGGAAAAAAACGGGGCAACCCTTTGGGATTGTTTGGTAAGCATTAAGCTCCCCGTTCAAACGCGGACGCCGCCAAAGTCAACATTTCGAAGACTGGCACAACGTTGTTTTAGCGCAATGCACAAATCCTCCACACAAGAATGAAGGAGTAGTTTTCGAAACGGCATGGCCTCGCCCTTCATTTGGATCATGTTGTCCATGTCCAACATGGTACCCGATCTTGTGATGTTCCTCTCCATTACCATTTCGTCTCTCTTCAAGGCCCCTCCGACAAACTGCAAAAACTTGACATTTTCAATCTTGGAGAAGTCCACGCACGACTCAACCAGGTAGGGATTCACGTCGCTGAGCTTGACTCTATGACTGTAGTTGTTTGTCTTGTCCAACTTTGCGAGTTCCACAAATACAGACCTAGTTTGGTTGCATTCCAAACAACTGCATCTGTTGATCAACATGTCATGGTAGTTTTCACTTCTCACCTGATCAGGTGCAATCTCTGAGAACACCGCGGGGAGCCCGCTCACCCACTCACTCATAAAGCTGGAGATATGCAATTTCTCGAGATTGTACATGTTCGATATATTTCTTAACACCTTGAGAGTCTCGATGTTGTTATTCTGAGGGGTTCTAACTGAATCGGAGAAATTAAGATAAAGCTCGCGAAGGCTGCTGAAATCGGGGCCAATCACATGTTGTTCCACAATTCGCTTGAATTGAGACGTTTCCGCGAGCGACTTGTGGTGAATGATGGAGAGTTTACGAATCGTCACCGCCATGCCGCTCTGGGTGTTGTGGTTATGCCAGTCTTCGAAAAACTTGACCATACACAGATCCTGGCATTCGTGGGCACGGCCGCAGCTAATTTTGAGCTCTAATTCCTCCAAGTTATTGAGATCAAACTGCCTATTGATGCTTGTAAAGTTCAATGATGCGTCATTACGCATTCGATGCGTGCTTGTTATTGATAGTCTGCGGATACTCAAACGAGGAGCCCCCAATTCCGTGAGCATCTCGGAGAACTTTAGGAAAGCCAATGGTGAATGGAGGAAAACTTCGGACAAGCGCAGTAAATTCTGTAGAGGAGCATTCTCCCCCAAGGTTAAGCCGTTTTCCTGGTAGAAATTGGACTCGATGTAAAAGCTTAGGCGCTCAAGATTTTCATTGGCAGGAGCAGCGAGGAATTGATCGATACCAAACATAAACCACGTACGCAAGTTCATCATCTTGCAGCCCCGCCGCGCCACAATGCAGTCTAGATCATCGTATTCAGCCAAGGACACTGAATTGAGCTCGAGGTAATTGTTCAAGGAATTCGAGGCACGGAGACTAAGAATATCGTAGTGGAGAAAATCGATCACGTGATCGCACTGTTCCCAGAGGTTTGACAATTTTTCAAACAACGCAAGAACGTGAGATCCAACGTCGGTGCTATGTGTATTGATGATGATTCGATCAATGTATTGGAAATTCGAAAGACTCAAACTATTGGCAAACGCAGAAAGTTTATTTGATGAGATCACCATATGAGTCAGGTTTTCGTAGGCACCTTCGTCGACAATCATGACACTTTTGTATAATGAGGAGTATACCGCATGCTGGAAGTCACGGCTGGTCTGCGCTAGCTTGACTTTGTCCTCGAAGCTCGAGAACTCGACTATAGTGTCGATAACGTTCAAAGGAAACATCATCAGGCTGGAACTCACGGCTGTGGGAGAAGCGAGTCACACTGTGGAGGGTGCAGATCTTGAGAAGCAACTGCTTTTTATAAATTAGTGGAGTGGACTATGTGTGCTATTGAGTGGGCAAGTAATCGACGTGACAGCTTCTTATATGATGTCGCGAAGTCGTTTGCAGCAGGTAATGAAGCTGTGACCATGCGCCTGCAGGAATGTGCGCAAAGGCAAGTGCCCCACAATCCACAGTGCGGCGCGACTAAAATTGCAACCACAGTCCATCAACGGTACCGTTCATGCAAAAGGCTTCTTGGGACTCAAAGTCACAACAGGTAGGTCCAGAAAAAGTGACCTCTTTTGGGCTGATATCCGTCGTCTGATTGCTATAGAAATCGTCCATAGAATTGTGTCTCGTTTGCATATTGCCGACACTGCCTTTCTTGGCTGCGCGGAGTAGCGGGACGTGAATGCCACACAAGGTTTTTTCTTTTTCCGCACAAACGCCAAGTATAACTTGCCCGCGCGCCGAGGTGGGTGTCCGTCCACCCGAGGCCAGCCATGTATATATTTACATGCAGGTGAGTTCCGCCACTGCCGCAATTGCGCAGGCATCATTGCGCAACAGGTAATATTTACTTCTGGCCGATCCACTTGTCTGCGGCTTTAACGGCGCCCTCGGCCCCATTTCCAAACTTGAGGAAGTTAATGGGTGCAATGGGCGGGAACACATCACTTTTTGCTAACGAAACGACTCGGAGTCTGGGGAAGACTTTGCCACGTATAAGATTCTGATCAATTAAGGAAACAAAGCAGTTTTCGATGATCAAATCGTCTATTTCGTGAGCCCCTGCCCACGAATCGCTGAAATGCATTCCTGCATCACCGCCCCCACCAATTTGCGCAAATGTAGCAAAACTGAGTCCCTGCAATGACAAGCCTATGGCCGCCTTCACTGAGTCATACTCTAGCCGAGTAATCCTTCCCTGAAGAACCCAAACTCTTCTCAAGAGATTTCTCAATGTCACAATGAGAGCTTTAGAGCTTAAAAAAAGCGCCATTTTCGTGCTTGTCAAGAAATCAATATTTTTATTGATTGCCTGGTGAAGTGCGTGCAAATTCCCACGCACTATGGCACTTAGTATTTCCGAGTAAATGCTAAAGAAATGAGGCACATTTTCGGCTGAGTAGAAAGATGAGGCAAAGCCGGTGAGATTGGGGCGCTTGCCCAATATCATCGATACAGGCAAGAATTCAACTAAAATTTTGGTGACATTAGGGTGGTCTCGAGCATGCACAGTTGAGATGTTCTCTAAACACCACAAGAAATGCGTGTAAGCATCTACAAACTGGTACTTCACCACGTAAAACTTGGCCAAATAGAACCTGTATTGCATCTGCTGGTTCGCGGGGTAATCGGCGAAATGAAGATGGGCATTATTCATGTTTGAAAAAACGTTCCGGCACAAAAGTGGGTTCCCAATGTAAAAATACGCCTGGCACAACTTCGTACCGGTGAATAGCATTATGCTTTTCTTTGCCGCTTCAATTTGATCGTCTGCGCCTAGCTGCGACCGAATGTTATTAAAGATCTTGAGAAGAATCGAAGCAATATAAGCTAGTCGTGGCTTGCGGTGAAGCTCTTTTATCAACATTTGAAAATCTAGCTTCTTTGCCAAAGGTAAAACGAACTCAATGGTGTCTTGAAGAAGTAGAGTGAGTAAGTGGCCACGTGCTTTGTTGGTAAAGGCGATGGAGAGGCTGTTGAGGTAATTAGCGTAGAGATCAAACGACTGCAAGATGGACCACGGATCCATTTGGTTGCTGAGCAAGATAAATGCAACCACAGCCTGATCAAACACAATCCAATCCCCGTTGAATAAATTGCGTTTTTCGACAGAAACGGATATCTGCTGCTCTTGTAGATCGCCGATTGCGTTGAGCTTCACAACATATGGGTTAGCCTGGGGATGCACTCGAAGGAGCTCTAGGAGTCTTTGGCCTTGCTGTCGAGGATCAAGACGAGTGGCATAATGCAACTGAAGGGTGAAGTCATTCACGACATTCATGGGGATCTAGCCTTGGTCTGCAATGAGGGAGTCAGGTGCAACTGTGGAAGTTTGGCGAACTTTAGTCGTTACCAACGCTCCCAATATACAGGTGTGCGCATCGTGATGGTGATGGATTGGCCGGTGGAGTAAGCGGGACCTAACGCACAAAACGCTCAGTTTGTTGGACGGAGTGCACATCAAGGGAGCTCTGAGCGTGGCATTAACGGGCGACCAACTGAATATGAGCTCGGATCCGAGACTGTTGGCTAATCCGAACGATTTATCTGCCACCGCTAGTGGCGCAACACCAAAGCCAAGTGGAGCCACGAAAAAGACCAAAAAAAGCCGAACCCGGCCGAAACAGAAAGAGACAAATGATCGAGAACCTGCTTTAACGGAGAAGAAAAGTAGGCCTGAATCCAAAAGGTCGAGAGATGCTTCGCTGAAAAAAGACTCGGTGCAACCTAGGGACATGAACGAAAACTTGGCCGAAGCGGGGCCTGCAAAACCAAACCTCAAAGGAAAGCCTAAGCAAATTCCACCAGCATCAAAGGGACCTAAAAAGGTTGCTAAGGAAAGGTCTATTGTGGAGCGCTTTGATGCCAAGTTTCTAAGCAATCCACTTCTCGATTACGGCACTCCGTCATGCAATTTGGCCATTCATCACTTGCCTCCTGAACTTGATAAGGCCGGTTTCTTGCTCCAGGCTAGCGAATTTTCCGCCATGTTCTCGAGCCACACCCAAATTTTTTACCAGCAAGGCTCCCAGCCCGCCGGCCTTCTCGATTCAACGGTACACTCACTGGCCAATCTCGAGTTTTCTTCTGCCCATCAGGCTAGTACCGTCAAAAGTGAGCTTGAGAAACAAATTTTCGTGGGTCCCAAATCAGAGGCCAAATACGTTTGTCAAGTTGTAAAGCCAATCATTGGAAGAGTTGTGGACCTGGCTCATGGGGAAGAAGACGATCCTGTGGGAGCCATCAACTCGCCCATATTCAAGCAGTTTTCTTGCTTGAGAGAAACAGGTGAGCCTGTCAATTTGCTGCAGATATTTGCAACGGCGATGGAGAAAAAAGTCCCCAGTTCTGTGCAAGACTCAAAGAATATTTCTGAGAACAAAAAAGAAGAGAAGCTCAATAAATGGAGCAAGAAGAAGAGTGAAGCTAAAGTGCTGCCCGACAAGAAAACTTCGAAGCTAATGAAGCCGACTAATCGCTCGGCAGAGAGTGAAGGCGGAGACAAGGCCCCAGAATCCAAACCAAAAAAAACAAGACGTCGCAAAAACGTTCCCAAGAAAAACCCTGCGGTTCAGTCTTCAAAGAAGGCTTCAAATCCTTTGGGAGAATCTCTGGCCTCTTGAGTATGGATTCATGAAGTTCATCGCCAGCAACAAAATCATGCACACAGTGCGCGCATCTGGAATTCTAAGCTTCAACGCATTTATCCTTCAATTTACCCTATGATACCATGATGATATCGATTGGCGCATGGAAACATCAGATTCGCCCGGTCGTACGCAATTTTTCGCTCCTGATAGTACTGGCTAATTTGTCCATAGCATCACCTAATTTGGAAATGGACTCGTCTATCGATACCATGGACAGGATCTTGAGCATTCTCCAGGATGCTCAAGTCAACAACACTAGTTCTATCATCGATACGACTGTCAACTCTTTGACGAAGCCAAGCAAGGCAGAAATCGGCCACAATATTTTCAACTACAAAATCATTGACGTGCTTTTGCAGATGCATACACAAAACGAAGTGGACGTGTTCCAGGACTCTAATCCCACTCGCGTCAAAGACGTTCTAGAAAGCTACATATACATCTTCAAATCTCGGTATTTTAAGCGGCAACTGCAGCATCAAATTGGTGATCAGTCTCCATACTCATCGAGCGAGCCATCTGAGAAAGCGGCGGCCCTTACTTTCTCTCAGATTGCAGAGCAGTACGAGGAGCTGCCGCAGCAGGTTTTTCTGATTATTGGTTCATTCATTCGGAAAGAGGCCCGCGATGCTTTAAGGGCAATACCTGTGACCGATACGTCTGTTCGAAATTTTGATTTTGGCAAAATCAAGCTATACCAACCGTTCCGCAAAGATACGACGGACCCTTTTGCCATTAGATTAGGGCTAAGCACCGATAAATTCCCGTCTAATGTTTTATCTGGTATGATTGACGACTATGGAGTACTTCAAAAATTTTCAAGGAACACTCAAGTTCTGCCATCTTTGAATGCAAAGTCTCTCCAAACACTCATGAAAGCCCAGGCGGTTGCAGGAGGATTGGCTTTCAAAATATTGCTTGAAAGGCATACTGCAACTATTTCTCAAGAGGTACCTGATTTTGTCGAAACTGTGGGGCTTGAAAAACTCAAGGCGATAATTGCATACAGGAGTGCCATATTAAGACGCTTGGACTGGTTTTTGCCCTATCGTCATTCACTTCGGGATCTTGATGACTCTGTGCTTGAAAACGAAGGTAATATATTGACTATTATGGCCGATCTTTCCGATCGCTTCTTCGGAATCTGTTTCAAGTCTGATCCTAAGTATTGTGACCAATGGATGAGTACATTTATTGAGTTTTGTGTTGATAATCACGGCAATCAACAATTTTTTAACACTATGATAAAGGAGAGTATTTCTTCTTTCAAAGAAAAGACTGTCTCTCTGAGTTTCGATGCAATGTCTACTAACTGGAAAAAGCGCAGCTTCTCCAGGCGAAACGGCAGAGCAGGGAAAACGCGAAAGAAACCTTCAAACCCTAGAAATCGAAAGTCCAATGCTCCCGAATTCCAAATTGCGCAAGAGCTCGTTTCCAGCGCCAGACAGATCACATGATGATCACATTGCATCTTGGCTGATAGAGTTTTTGTTTAACCTAAATTAAGCTCTTCATTCCACATAATTCCGTGCAGGCTTCTTGGCTCCAAATCATTTAATTCTGAAACATGCGTCTCGAGCTTGAAATGGGTTTCACTGAAAGTGATGAAGTTAATGATTCCATGATCGATAATAGCGTACACCAAGGACCTTCCGGTCGACCCCATTTTTAGAAGTTGGTCCCTTGCTCTCAAGTAATTATTTCGATTGAGCAATTTGTGATCCATCTTAGACTCTCTCTCGGCCCGTTTCTGCGAGCGGAGTTCTTTTTTAGTGGGTGGCTTCACGGATTTCTCGCTAACTTTCTTGTTCGACGTCTTTTTGGGCATTGATTGTTTGGGGCTTTTGGCCAGTGCCCTCACCACCCTCAGGTGATCCCAAGCGGTCTTTAAAATATTCAAGCTGGGAAACGGAACCTGTGACGTATTTAGTACGCCGATCTGGAAATCTGGACAGGGTGGGTTCTTTTTACTGAAAGCAGGAGATGGTTTCCATACATTGAACACAAGTTTGTAATCTGGTTCCATTAGCAGACGTGACGAGTATCGTGGTAGCAAATCGGCAGGAGTGATCTGAAGACTCTGGAATACTTCAGTGTAAGTCAAATAATGTGACGAAAGAGGTGACTTCGGAAGAGGTAAATTGCAAATCCACCTACGAGCTGCCGTGCCCAAAGATACAAGAGCACCTAGTATTCCAAGCCTCTGTGAGGATTGTGGAATTTCAGAATCAAATGCACATTCCCGCAAATCAGGTTCCCTGAAGTCCATCACCAAGTATCCTAGACGCTTGAGAAGTGCATACACCTGATATCTGTCTAGCTGATGTGGCTCCGTGAACGCTAACGAATAGATGTGGCTCAATGACAATTGACGGAGAGTTTCGTAGTCAAACACCTGCAGCTCATTATCAAGGAATTGGTCAAAACTGCGACTGGACTCGTAAATGATTAGAGAGCCACGCTCTACCAAATAAATTGTCTCTATCGCACTAAGCCACACGCCCTGTAGCTTTTTTTTTCTGGGGTAAACATACGGGATTCCCATATCTCTGAAGAACCCGCCTTTGGCGTGAGGCACTAGCGCTCGGCCTGATATCCATACCGCCTGCAACTTTTGCTTCACATGATGTCCCCGTGTGCTCAGAAGAGCCACGTACATCTGGTCACGAGCATGTTCTAATTTGGATGTCTGCACATGCAGCCCGTCCTTTTCAAAAAACTTTGTGGAGCGCTTCGGAAGCGCCTCATCCTTGGGTAGTGGTTCATTAGGGCCGCCTGGGTTCTGCAATTGTTTGTTCAAGGAACCCCAATCTTGGATCTCTTCTATATCGTCATCGTCCATTTCAAAGGCAGAATTCGCGGGGTTTGAGTCAGTTGGAAATCGATTAAGGCCGATGTGATGTCCCCAGGCTGCAGGGCAAAGTCATCCGCAGTCGGGTCACGTGCGCGGATGAAGCCTGTCTCGCGTTATTCCAATCATCAGTACTTGCAGCACCTACTAATGGCCGTCACCATCGATTCCTTGGTAAGTATTCTCTCGAAACCTTCGTGAAAACGTTCTAACCACAGGCTGACTTGCTTTACCAAGATTTTGTCACCAATATCGTGAGGCAAGTCGCGTTGGACAGTCTTAGCAGGTACAATGCTGTCACTAATTCCGTCTGCGATTCCCACGTGGAGTACTTGGCCGAAGCCGGGTCGAGCGATAGAGATATTTTCGGTCAGGATCAGCAAAAGCTCAAAACCTCCGAGACGTCTCGTTATTTCGAGTGTGGTTCGTGTGGCCGAAAGATTTCTGGCGGCAGGTTTGCCCAACACGTGAATAAATGTTTGAATCGAGCCCGGTAAGTTTGGATCGCGGATGAGAAAACAAATGAAAAAAGATAAAAAAGCCACGGGTGGAATATTCTGCTGTGGGAATATTCGGTCGGGGTCTTGCCCGGTTGGGGATTGTCTTCCCCGCGTATTAGACTGGTAGGGGAAGATTCTTGCGCCAGCAATGGCGAGATACAAGTACCTAAAGCATGGATTTATGAAATGAGGTTTGTGTCACCACTTCCTCGAGTTAATTCAAGAGCAGGGCTGAGAAAAGAACTTCTTCGGAGAATCGAGAGTGCTTAAGATGTCTCTTTCGGGAGTAGAGCCCGCAGTTCCGGGTCGCGACGCACTGTGGAGAAGTCCCCACTGCCTATAGGTAACAGAAAATTGCTAAGCACACGAATCAGGGTTTTCTCATGGATTCGCTATATTTTTTTTTTTTTTTATTATAGCAGAATCAAAGAATATGGTTTCCCAATCGTTCCAACTCTCCTATTGGAAAGCTCAGATATGTCTCCAATCATATTCTTTCGAAGCTTCAAATACTACGCGCTACCTTTCGGAAAGTGACTTTCAGTTATCCGCGCATTTTATGGCACCAAGGGAAATTGCGGGGTACGGCATGTCGTGGAGGCGGGGCGTTGCATTATAAAAAGAAGGCCGTTGAACTCCGAAAAACACACTCGCAATCATGGGCCTGTTATTTCCGGACTCCAACATCTTACCCTTGCCGTTTCCGAGCGATATCACCGACAAATGCGTCCGTGTGCCTGGCGCAGATCTAGTCTTCCGGAGTAAAGTATCTCCTGACTCCTTGATTGGCTCTTTCACACCACAATTGACCACTTACTTTGAATTTTGCCAGTATGCCTTTAAAAAGTACGGACCGCGTCCTTGTTTAAGCTTCAGGAAGCTGGACTACTCTACGCATCAGGCCCTGCAGTCCTACACAAGTTTGACGTATGAAGAAGTGAGTAATACCACTCGGAACCTTGGCTCTGGGCTATTGGCTGCTCTAAGCATTCAGAATGACTCCATGGTCACTGAGCATCTCCGCAACTACTCTGACTATGATGCAAATCACTTGTCCCCTATTGTGTCCATATTCTCCGCAAACCGACACGAGTGGACCATGACGGATATAGCATGTCAATGCTTCTCATTGACAAACACCGCACTTTATGATAATCTTGGTGAAAATGTGTCCGTGCACGTCTTGCGCCAAACGAATTCGCCTGTTGTTGTCTGCTCCGGCGACAAGATCGACAAATTGTACGAGATGAAGAAAAACCATTCCCTTCCCATCTCTGTTATCGTGTCGTTTGACCCGATCACCCAAGAGGCAAGGAATAAGTTGGGCTCTCTAGATGTGCGTCTCTATGAATTTGAAGAGATCATCGATTTGGGGAAAGAATCACGCTATGAATTCTGCCCTCCCTCTCCGAAAACAATCTTCTCCATCTCGTTTACTTCCGGTACCACAGGATCCAATCCTAAAGGGGTTTTATTAAACCACAGATGTGCCGTATCTGCAATAACATTTCTTCTTGGTGTGATCCCACAAATTCCAGATGCGAAAGTCTTCATTTTCTTGCCCTTGACCCATATATATGAGCGCCAAACCAGCTCTTTTGCTTTAATCTCAGGGTTCAATTTGGGTTACCCTCGCTTAACCCATTTGGATGCCACCGTGGATCCGTTCCATAATCTCATAGAGGACTTAAAGCTCTTCAAACCGCACTACTTCTCCATAGTCCCTAGAGTGCTCATCAAGTTCGAGTCTTATTTGAAGAACTATATTGAACAACAACCAGAAAGCTCTCGCATAAAGGAGATTATTCAAAACAGAATGCGGGAGCAGAGTCTAGCAGATGGCAATATGGGTTCCCAGGTATCATTTGCAGCCTACACAAAGCTTCGTTCCATAATTGGGTTCGACAATTTGCTTTGGACTCAAACCGCCTCTGCGCCCGTGAATCCGCAAACACTATCATATTTGAAAGCAGCTTTAGGCATCGGAATCAGTCAGCTTTACGGCTTAACTGAGACATTTGGGGCAATGACAAAAACTTTAAATTATGAAGCGCATCCAGGATCTTGCGGTGCTGTGGCTCCGACATGTGAGATCAAATTATTAGAGCATAGGGACTTGAATTACTTGACGTCAGAGAATAAAGGAGAAGTGCTTGTACGAGGGCCCCAGGTGTTTCAGGGATACTATCGGAACGAAGAGGAAACTAAGAATGCATTTGACGCAGAGGGTTGGTTCCATACTGGGGACGTGGGCTCAGTGGTCGATGAGAAGCTCTACATTATTGACCGAGTGAAGAATTTCTTCAAGCTTTCACAAGGCGAGTATATTTCGCCAGAACATATTGAGAATTTGTACTTGACCAAGAACCTGGCAGTGCAGCAGATGTTCGTCTACGGAAACTCTCGACAGCACTTTGTCGTTGCGATAGTCGGAATTTCGCGTGAGACAGGTGCAAGCTTTTTGGGCAAAGATGGCAGCGAAGACGAGATAATTCGAGTCATGAATTCGCCCCCGAACCGAGTGAAATTTTTGGCTCACATGAATGCAAACATGAAGGGCCAGCTTAACGGGATTCAGAGGGTTCGCAACCTTCGAATCTATGTGAATCCACTCACAGTTGAAAGAAGAGTGATTACGCCTACGATGAAGATCATGCGCCCGTTGGCAGCTAAGTTCTTCAAACTGTCATTGGATGCGATGTATGAAGAGGGGCCTTTGAATGCCATGAAATTGTAATGCTCGAAACTTACAAGTCTTTAAGACGATCATCTTAACTCGAGAGGCACAAAACGCCAGGCATTTCGTTAAGTCGCGTCTTATCTGCTTGATCGAGATTGAATAAAGAATCTTATAACGTGCCAAAGCTGCAGGGCAACCGTAGACCGCATTTTTCTCCGGGGTGGCACTGGATATATTCAAAAAAAAAAAAAAAAAAAACATGGTACATATTTGCTGCGGCCTGGAGAAGGATGAGGCAATCTTGAGCAGAGTGGTGGGGTTTTCCCCACCGAACGGTCTTTTTAGGGTAATTTCTGTGCAGTGAGGACCGTCTGTATTTTGTGCGCGGCTGCTGGCAGAGTCTCGGGAAAAATTACATCACGTGCGTAGCCGCGCGCTACCAAAAAGTTTCTCCAATGGTCTTCGTGGTTTGGTGGGACCCCGATTTTAAAGCTAAAATAAATTTCTGCATTGCACAGTCTTCAGGCTTGACTTCACGAAAAGGCTCGCAACACTGCACATATCAACAATGGCCCCTCCTCCGCCTATCATAATAGACGCACAAGTCGTGTCGGGTATCACAGGCTCTATATCCCTAGCATGTTGGATCATTGTGTTCGCTCCTCAAATCTACGAAAACTTCCGAAGGAAGTCATCCGAGGGCCTTTCATTGATGTTCATCATCTTGTGGTTGGCCGGCGATGTCTTCAATGTTTTGGGCGCTGTTCTACAGGGAGTCTTACCCACCATGATTATCCTCGCGGTATACTACACCTTGGCGGATATTGTGCTCTTGGTCCAGTGCCTTATGTACGGTAATGGCAATCAGCCCGACTATGTTCACTTGTCACCAGCAAACCCACTCAATGAAGACGTTTTGGAGACGGTTTTGTCCCGAGACAACTCTGACTTTGATGAAACAGATGGCGACTTGCCTTCCGTCAATGACACCAAGTTCAGTCCAACGAAGGCGTTCCTCTATAAGCTTTTCATGGTGTTACTTGTGTTCTCTGCAGGGCTAATCAGTTGGTACATCACATACGTGAAAGACAGCGGCAAGAAGCATAAGCCGCCAGCAGAGTTGGAGTTCGACCCTCTCGCCCAATTCTTCGGCTGGCTCTGTGCTTTCTTGTACTTGGGTTCACGTGTGCCGCAAATTCTTTTGAATTACGAGCGCAAGTCATGCGAGGGGATCTCCTTCATGTTTTTTTTATTTGCCTGCTTAGGAAACTTGACTTATGTGATTTCCATTATGGCCATTGATATTAGCTGGCACTACTTGTGGGTCAACTCTTCGTGGTTGGTTGGCTCTTTAGGCACATTAGTTTTGGACTTTACTATATTCGTGCAATTCTTCTTGTATAACGAAAATACTTATCAGGAGGTTGAAGACGCTGCTCGCGATTCTGACAGATTGATTGACTCGCTGAGTGCGAACTACTCCTCTATTTAAGGGTCTATCAGACTACGGCGCCATGTTTATTGTGATTATGAAGAGAAATGTATTAATCTAATGCTTCCAGTCCCTCGTATAAATATAGAAATAACACTTTTGGATCAATTCAATCGTTAATCAATAACCGAACAATCCGTGGGCTAGACCCGGTCTTTCGAAATCTTTCTTGCCCTTTTCTGGCTAGTTCGCCTGGCACTCAGAAATGCATCAAACTCATGAAATATTGCTTGCTCCGTGCTACTGAGAAGATCAACCAAATTGCAATCATTCTTGTAGATGTATTGTTCATCAATATACATTGTTGGAAGTAATATAATTTGACAAGTCACGAGGTTTCTGACGCACCAGTACATCCAGTACATATCAAACCACCACGCGGGTCCACATCTAAAGCGGCAAGCAATTAGCTGAGACCAGGTTTGTCAAAGAATGGCTGTTGATTTTTAGATGATTCAGTTCTTATTGAAAGTATTGTTTCACCGAGAATGTTGCTCGGAATAGCCTGGCCAAGAATCCTAACCGTAAATATCTCGTAGCGCACCAGAATCTCATATCGCAGCGCGGACATCAGCAATTGAAGCACCTCGCCACTAACGAATTTACTTCTTTTGAAACAGCCATCACACAACTCATGCTGACCAAAATTCAAGAAGGGCCAAAAGACATGCCTGAATCAGGCTCCAAAAGATCAAGGAAGCATCGGCAAGTTGTTGTTTGTACCTACTGTCGCCGAAGAAAAATCAAGTGTGATAAGGCACAGCCTTGCTCAAATTGCACGAAAAATGGCGTGGCCTCCTCGTGCAGCTACGAATCAACGGCTCCAACTAAGCCCGAAAATGAGTACACAATGGAACTACGGTTCGAACTTCCGGAAGGGTCTCAGTCAGGCCACAATACCAGTGCACCTCGACTAGGTCAATTTTCTATACGTGATTGCGACGAAGAGCCGTCGGAGAAAAGATCAAAGCTCAAGCCATCTTCACTGAGCTCTTTTAAGAAAGGTCTAGTCGAAGAGAACTCTTTGCTTAGCCTGTTCAACGGAATAGAGGAACTGTTGAAGAAGGTTGATAACAACACAAACATCTCCGACGAACAAAAAAATGAGATTCAGAAACTCAAAGAGCGTCTTGAATTTATCGAGAAGTCTCTCATGAGAAATGGATCTGCGGACCAAATTCCTTCGCTGAAGGCTTCAGTAGCCAGCAATAGCTCACAAAAGTCGTCCCTATCAGTAGGGTCCAAATCTTCGAAGACTAGTCCCATGGAGCCTTATGAGCTACCTTCACATTCGGGAGTTCAGATATCTGCGATTCAACCGCATCCCTTGGCAGGACAGCCACAACTCCCCAGCCCTTACTCATACTCGCGCATACCTCAAAGTCCACTTTCCAGGACTGCACTACCTTACCAAAATCTGAATAGCCTCACTCCGACGGGGTGGACACCCAATTTTATTCCCTCGACGACCTTTGACAAAACGCAACCTGTATCTGACAGCTCGTTCGCTCCCCTAGGGCGCTCTCACTCGATTCTTCCGCCTCTCAATCCGCCCTTGCAAAATGATATCACTGGCTTTCCTCCGAATTTGCAAGATACCCTGTTTATCAAAAAACAGGAAAATACACCCCCAGATTACTCTCTCCCAACTAGTGTGATTAATCACACTTTCAGCAACGTCTCGCGGCAAGATAAGTTGAAGTACTTTCTCATAGGCACGAACTTGTTCAGCAAAGTTTATGACACGATGAGCTTTTATGAAAACTATTCGTCCATTCATTGTAAAAACGACTTGAGAAGAATGAATTTTGGGCCTTTTTGTTGGTCCAGTATTATGCGCAGAGACGGTGCATTAAAGCTAGTATGTCATTATGTTACTCTTAAGAAAGAAAATGCGGCAACCTTGGTTTACTCTGACACATCCAGTGAAATTACCCAGGAAACGACTAATGCATTTATCAAAGAAGATGACTATCTGAAAGAAGGTGAGTCACAGTTCAAGCGGCGTGCTATGCAAACAGATGGGTACGAGGAAGTAATTCCTTACAGAAGCATATTGGACTCGCGTAAAAAACGGGCAAAAGGATCCTATCTGCGTAACAGTGCCCTCCAACCAGCCGCTCTTACTCATTACGATGTCCAGATAGACCATGAGCTTCGAGTTATCGAAAAGATACGGTCGGTGATGCCCAAAAAACGTGTAATTTGGGCATTGATAGATCGTTTCTTCGCAGAGGTGTACGTTTACATGCCTTACTTAGACGAGGAGTATTTTCGAGCGGACATTTCTAGAATCATTGGGCCTCAATCTTTTGAAGAAGAGCCTGTGGCTGAGGTCAATATCGAAAAAAAGTTAGATTTGGCTATCGTGGGTATTCTTTTCATCGTGCTCAGACTATCCTATTTGTCACTTTTGTCCAATAATGAATCTCTTGTCGAAAGCATCCTCAAGTCGAAAGAGTCAACAATCGAGAATGACACTTTGAAGTATCTCATTTTGTCACCAATTCATATTGATATCATTCATGTGGCGGGAGCTTGCCTAGATCAGTTCCACTTCTTGAGAAGGTCTAATTTTGTGGTCTTGCAACTCGCTATCTTTCTCCGAATTTACCACGCATTTGCTCCAGAGGACGGGGATGGAGCTGATGGAGGCGACTCTCAAGTTTTGAGTGCAGTTATCCTTCAGATGGCTTATCAGATGGGGCTTCACAGAGAGCCAGATGAAAACTGTACAAACTTGAGAATCAACAATCTCTCTAGGAAAATATGGGCATACCTCACCATCAACGATGTTCACTTATCGTACACATTTGGCAATCCACTTTCAATTGATGAGAGATTCCACGACACGAAGTTTCCATTTCACGTCCAGGGGGGCGAGAATATCCGCTATAAAGGTAACGACCAAACCATCATTGATCGATTCTTAGGTTGCAAAACTTTGTTCCCCCGGATGGAGGAGATGTGTCGTTTGACATTGGATGTAAAAAACCCGGTTTCTTTACCAAAACTTACTTCGACGATCTCTCAATTAGAAATTGAGTGGTTTGATCATTACGGGACCTTGAGTGACTGCATCACAATCAAAGGAAAATCCACTAAAGATACTGTGGACCGGAATTTCAAGATAAAAACCTATTTGTCCACCAAAGCGTTTCTCATTTCCGTTTTCTTCCACATTTATCTCCATTACGAAGAGTCTGATACAGACATGGCGTATTTTTACTACAAAAAGTGCCTTTTGATTCTGATTGCAGATATCATGCCGCATTATCTGTCCTTGTTGGATAGTTCGGAGGTGGTGAGTGACATGATAATTAACCCGACAGTCGAAACAATGGTCCACAAGTCGATCCAAGTATATTTGTCAGGAATTATTCGAGTCAATCTCGCTATTTATGAATTGAGAGAATCGAAAGACCACCAGAGGTCGTGTGAAACGGATGCAGCCTACGTGTCTCATTTTCAAAGACTTTGCCAGGCGTCCTCCTGTTTAACCCGTGCAGCAGAGTACACGATTAGCGCGATTAATAAGATCAGCGGAAGATATTACTATGCTTGGAGAATCACCAAAAGTCAAACGATTATGCTCAAGACAGTGACGTCTTCTGAATTCTACAAAGAGAATTATTCAAATGCCAGTTCTCGCTCATTCCTTAAATTCTCAGATATGCAGTTGCAAGAGATCATTATACTCTGTGAAAATACCTTGTCCATGTTCCGAAACTCCGAATTCTCTACCTACGGATACTCTGAAAAAGTTGATACTGGCTTCAAAGAAAGTCCCGCCGAATTATCCCAATTAAGCAATACAGATTCTCCTTCTGTTCCTGAAACTTTCAATGACTTTAAGGCAGACAAATTTTGGTTCCAAGTTTTGTCATACAAGAATGAAATGTCAGGGCCTCTAGTTGACGACTCAGGAGAAACAAAAATGCCGCTGAGATGGGATGGATCGTTAGATCAAAGTAGCGGAGTATTTTCTGATCCTCTTTCCATACAGGGATTGAATCAACCAATTGAGACGCAGGTAGACCTATTCAGTGACATTCCTTTTTTTACTCAATTGAACTAAATATGAAAAACTTTTATACAAAAGTTTAGATAAAATGTTACATTTGTCTGGGAAAGGATTCAATTGCACGAGTCTCAATTTTATGTTTTTTAGTCATCATTGAACACGACCACTGGCGCCCAATTTGGATTGATGAACCTCTTGGTGCCCACCGTTTTCGATATCTCATCGATGGTTTTGCCATCATCATCCGACAAATTTGCAATGATGAAATTACTTTCTATTCTTTTTGGAGTGACTGACTTGGGAAGTACAACAGTTCCTCTCCAAACAGCCCAACTGATGAGAATATTGGCAATGCTCACATTGTACTTTTCTGCTATTTTAGAAAGTTGTGAATCAGACAATAAAGGAGAATTAGTAGATCCCAAGGGGCTGTAGGCCTCCAAAATAATATTCTCCTTTTTGCAGTACAGCAAGAGCTCGGGCTGTGGCAAATAAGGATGCAACTCCACTTGGTTGGCTGCGGGCTTGATGGTAACACTGTCTGAAGCCAACAACTTCTTCAAGTTTTTGACCGAGAAGTTGGAAACACCAATTGATTTTGTTTTGCCGGATTTGACAAGCTGCTGCATGTCAATATAGGTTGCCACAAAATCGCGGTCAAAAAGAATATCGCGATTGCCGTTAGGAAGAGTTGGGAACTTTGGGTGACTTTTGTTTTCGGGATTCAATGCCACGGGCCAGTGCATCAAGTACAAGTCGACATAGTCCAAGCCGAGATTTTCTAATGAAACATCCAATGCTTTTTGAACACGGGTGTGGTCAACTGAAGCCAATTTGGTTGTGACGAAGATTTCTTCTCTGGGTATGCCAGAGTTACGGATAGCCTTGCCCACAGGCTTTTCATTGTCGTACATGAAAGCAGTATCAATGTGTCTGTAGCCAGTTTTCAATGCAGTTAACACCGCCTGGTAAACTTCATCCTCACTGGATTGCCAAGTTCCAAGCCCAACTGCTGGAATTGTCTGGCCAGTGTTTAAGGTAAATGTGCTGAAGTTAGTATTGACTTAGTTGGATGATTAGTTTACTTACGTTTGAGACATGTTCAATAGATCAATTTGATAGAGAATTGGCGTTTGCTAATAAAACCAGATTTATATAGCCGAGTGGAGTGTGGGGGCGTGGGGGTGTGGCCGAGCTCCTGCTCATGCATATTGTGCTTAAACACCGCAATAATTGATTAAAAGGACCATGTGCGTCAGCCTCCCGCCACACTTGTGGCTGTATGCCGTACATGACAGACTAGTGTCACATTCAACAGTGGCTCTATGCAATACAGCACCTTAATTGAAGTGTTTCGTAAATTGCTGCTGAATTCATGGCAAAAATAAAGTATGCATTGTTGTGATTTGATGTACAGTGAGATGGGTTCGCAACGTTCGGTAATAGCCTTTCCCACGATGTAACGGTCGGTCTAGACTAATCTGTCTACAAAGGGATATCTGGTACGCTTCTCAGTGAAAAATTAGCGTCCGTTCAAATACAAGAAGCCAATGAATGAAGGATTTTATATGCTCTGTTTATTGCGATCAAATTTCTAGACTTTTGGCTAAATCCCATTAAAGTATCTTTTCAACCAAAAAAAAAAGTCGATTCCCACCAAGCCCCTGCTAAAAAGCCTTTAAAATGCCATAGTCAGTTTTTTCATTTTCTTGGATATTGCGGACAAAATTGTGTATCCGAAAGTGATCAAGTAAGCTGACCATACCAATAACCGACTTGATTGAGATATGTTCCCGGCCGACACTCAACGCCTACTTTCAATTATGTAGTTGCTGGATAAAAAAGATGAATTGTGGTCAAATTGATCTAGATGCCTGAAAAACATACAAGGTAGCCAGAATGTTTCTTAGGTCGGTCCGAAGAGTATAGTATACCGACCGAATGAGTACTTAGAAGGAGTTCAAGAATTTGAAGAAGGACTTCGAGAGGTTCATACTACCAATGAGAGAAAGAGGTCACTCATTAACGCATTGTATGTCATCTGCAAACGTAGGTCTCTGTGAGCAAAGCGAGAATTACCACGTGCGTCATATTGAGTGGAAGCTGCAACTTAAGATTCCAAAGTGTCTGACTGTCGATGAAAGGCACACAAATTACGACTAAATAAATTTATTATCAAAATTATAGACTACGAAGAGAACGAGTTTTGGAATGACATATACTAAATACATGTTACTGGTGAGACGCATTCTTGGAGGACTCAAGAGCATACCAGTCTTGATTTAAGAAGATTTTGGAAGAGCGCGCAGAGAAAATGTGAAAGTTCTGGCGAGAGACTAAGGCTTTAATAAATCGGGAACAGTCAGAGATGGAGGCCGCCGAAAGTGATCACAAAAGGCAGAAGGTGGAGATTCCTGACGGGATGTCTAAAAATGCATGGAAGAAGTTACAAAAGCAAAAGAAATGGGAAGAGCAGAAGGAAGAATATAGGCTTCACAGGAAAGAGAAGAAGCAGGCTGCGAAGCAGCGCAAGTTGGAAAATAAGGCCAACGGCGTTCAAGAAGCAAAACACTATCATGACATGGCCAAGAAGCATATCCCCAAATCTCAAACTGAGACTGGCGTGAGAGTCATAATGGATTGCGACTTCGACGAGCTCATGAATGACAAGGAAATCGTGTCGATGAGTAACCAGATCACCCGCTGCTACTCAGCAAAAAGGCATGCTCTATTTAACATGGAATTGGTGATATCCTCATTCAACAAAAGATTGAAGGAACGATTCGAAAAGTCTGTGCCGGATTATCTCAACTGGAAAGGAATGGATTTCCGTGACAACGAGCTGCTCACAGACATTCTACCCACGGATAAGCTGGAATTATCCAAATACGTGTATTTGACCGCAGATACAGACACAGAGCTTGAGAGTTTAGATGAAGGCCACACTTATATTATTGGTGGCATTGTCGATAAGAATAGGTACAAGCGCTTATGCGTGGAGAAGGCGCACAAGCTCGGCTTGCGCGTAGGAAGATTACCAATTGGGAAATATATCCAAATGAACAGTCGCCATGTGCTAGCAACATCTCACGTTTACGAACTCATGTGCATGTGGTATGAAAAAGACAAGAGCTGGGAAGAAGCTTTCAACCACGTACTTCCACCCCGAAAATTGAAAACCGCCGAAGCTCTGAGAAATGGTAAAAGAAGTGTGGAAGTTGCATCACCTGATGAAGTAAATGCGGTTGAGGCCCCCGAGACAGAGCCGAAGAATGAAAATATGTAGCTTTGCTAATACACGTGCTCAGAAAAGTTACTGACACAGTAGTTATTCATGGGAACGGTATGCCTTTTGACGGTTGTGCTTCCAATAGTGTGGTATGCGTTTACAGTTCGATCTCGTCCTGGAATGTTCCTATTACTGTAGGTTGCATAAGACGCCATGCAGAGGCACTTGTTTCTTGTCATCTCTTAAGACTACGATTTCTTCGTCGCAAGAGTGTCCAGTTGTTGTCCCATTTGCAATCCACCATCCGGTGTTAGAAGGCAAGCTAAGGGGTATTGCATTCGCGTCTGCACATAACTTTCACCTTTGGTCCAATTATAGCAACGCGCGGATTTCGTTACGTCAGGGTGATTCCAGCTCAGTAACACCTAAATGAGTGATATACTCTCAAAGAGGGAGAGTTCCATGTTTTTTAAAAGTCTCTCTTCTCAGAGATACTACTCTGACACCCCTTGATATCATCAGCATGTTGTATGATGTCGACTCGCTCCAGACTGGCCGCCCCTGACCGCGCGCAGCAGCGGCATCCGTACATTTCCACAGCCCAATGTTTCAACCTTCAGAAAAAAAGAATCCCCTTTGGTGCCGTGTAAACACTTGGGTTTTTTTTTGTCAAACTCGCCACGACAATTTTACCACTTCTTTACAAACCCGATATCAATAATGTATGTATCTTAACCAAAAAAAAAAAAAAAAACATATCTTCCAAACACAGAGATTTTGGACCTTTGCTGTGTCCGGGGGGTGGAAAAGGTAAGGATCAAGTGGCTTCGTCAGTGAAAACCCATAAACACTCCGCAAAACCTCTTATTACAGTGGTGATTTCCAGCTCCTAAATCCACGAACAACATTCCTCTTTGAAAGATCAGGACTAACTCTTTTAGAATGGTTCCTCCTCCAGCTGAGATACGCAGAAAGTTAGTTATTGTCGGTGATGGTGCTTGTGGTAAAACCTGTCTTTTGATTGTATTCTCCAAAGGCACTTTCCCTGAGGTCTATGTTCCAACTGTTTTTGAAAACTATGTTGCCGATGTTGAGGTCGACGGCAGAAAAGTGGAATTGGCCCTTTGGGATACCGCTGGTCAGGAAGATTACGACAGATTGAGACCTTTGTCTTACCCAGACTCCAACGTTATCTTGATCTGTTTCTCTATCGATTCTCCAGACTCTTTGGATAACGTTTTGGAGAAGTGGATTTCCGAAGTCTTGCATTTCTGTCAAGGTGTCCCTATCATTTTGGTTGGCTGTAAGGTCGATTTGAGGAACGACCCGGCCATCATCAAGCAGTTGTCCCAAGAGAACCAGCAGCCAGTTTCCTCTTCTGAAGGTCAGGCTGTTGCTCAAAAGATTGGAACCCAATACTATTTGGAATGTTCTGCTAGAACCGGTGAGGGTGTCAGAGAAGTCTTTGAGACTGCTACCAGGGCTTCCTTGGTCACCAAGGAAAAGAAGGAAAAGAAGAAGAAGTGTGTTGTGTTGTAAGTCGGTGGTCACGCTTCAAGAACAGAACGGCCCAGTTGAGACCTTGTTCATCCTTTATTTCTTTGATACAACCGCATTTAATTGTTAATCTTGCTGTTTAACTGAAACTCTAGAATTTAATCAGTATAGTTTTATGAAAGCTTGAATTGTCTTTTGTTGTAGGTAGTACTCGCGAAGCTTCGACTATATAGTGGTGCTAAACTGCTATATTGATGCGTCTTGAACAATGTGTGCGTTAGCGTCCGCGACCCCGCCTGTGCTCTCATTTAGCCCGACTTCCGGAATCATGTTGGTCGAAATGTTAAGTGAAAAAACAGTCGTGAAGACAACTATTAAATGAAGCAAGAGGCAGTAGCTTAAGAAAAGCATTCTCGTCACTCTGGTGGCTAGCACAGATCGAGTGACGAAAATGAACAACCTCTCCACGGGTGAAAGCCTCGAATTGACTCTCTCCTGCTCCCTCTTCCTAAATTGCTCAATTGGGTGGAGCTTAGATTCATAACTCGCCTGGTAGGGGTTTTCTAGGTCTTTGGCGTTTGCCTTTGGGGCAAACGGTCTGCTCAGAGAGATTTGATTGCGATGAGTCGGTTCTTGACCACCTTTCATAGATGCCATGAAGCGAGTCTTTTCATATAATTCTTCGTTGTCACTTTGCAACTGTTTATTCAGTCTTTTGAGCTCGCTCATGACGGCTAGTTGTTTCCGAGCCTCTTCTTCAAGTTCTTTGTTGCGCTCGCGAAACCTATCTCTTTGTTTGGTGATGATGGGTAGAATGGAAGAGTCCTCTGCAGTGGAAGCGCTCACAATTGATCCTCCACGACTTGCTTGTTTGGGTCTCGCGACTCCCGATATTAGACTCATATTATCATTGAAACCCAACTCACTGGCATCTCGTACAGATGCCAAGTCGTTTTCAAGCCTTGCATTGAGGCTCGAAGCAGTATCAAGGCGAGATGAGCACTCTTGTAGTTGAGCAGTTAGTGATGAGATTTGGGACACCAATGTGTCATGTTCAGCTCTGAGTTCGGCGAGCTCTTTAGTCAATAGTCTGTTACGTTCTATCAACAAAGAGTCAATATTCTTGGCATTGTCTTCGTGGTCCTCACTTTCGCCAAATTGGATCTGACGCATTAATATTAATTCCTGTTTCAATTCCTCGTAATCGCTGCGCTGATCTAATTTAGATTTGAGGTTCTGATTCTCTTGGATCGACTGTTGTAACTCGCGATTCATCGCATGATGGCTCGACTCATGTTCCTTTGCAATCATTTCCAATTTCTCTTTCGTCTGCTTCAAGTTTGCTAGCAATATCACATTTTCACTCTCCATGTCAGCTATCCGGTCTGCCAATTGTTCTTGCATTATATCTTTGTTGGAGTCCGTTTTGAAGGCCGAGAGCTCTTTGCGGAGGTCTTCGTTGCGCTTTTCGAGTTCCAACCCACGTTTCTTCCATGTTTCAACCTCTCTAGTAAGAATGCTCATTTCGTAGACTGATGTCCCGGAATCAGCACTCGTGTGGTCGATCTGGCTTTTTTGAGAGTTGAGTTGGAGCGCTGCAACCTCATTGTTGGTTTTCAATTCTTCGATGGTGGATTTGTACGCCTCAATCTGGCTTTGATGCTGCTTCTCCACAATTTTCCAGTTGGTTTCCCTTTCATCCAACAACGCATTGAATTCCTCTTCCCGAGCTTTGAGCTTTGATGCGAGAAGCTCTGCGGAGTTCTGCTCATTTCTTAACAAGCGCTGTTTCAACACTTCGTAATCCGCTCTCTTGGTGAGTTCGTCTTTCAATTTGGAGATTTCTTCTTTGAGATTTGTCAGTTCTTGGTAATTTAAAACAGTATGTAGAGACAGCTCGAGTAACGGCTTCGGATCTGGTGCCTCAGCAATAATTCTGTAGAAACTGAAGAAAAAGCTTTCACTCTTTTTTTGCTTCGTGGTCAAGGAGTCAATTTCCTTCTGATACATTTTCAAGAGCAGGTTGATTTCATTTAGCTTCTGCAGGTCTTCTAGTTTCTTGAACTCCTTGGTTTTCGAAGCCAATTCTTTACGATTTCCCAAAGATGCTTTTTGCTCGCTCCGGAGCTCGATTCCTTGTTCGTCAAGCTTCCGCTGAACATTTGGAAGATCGATTTCAGTCCATGACTGCAAGGCAATCTCAAAAACGTTATTCGCCTTTCCCTCCATTCTCGGCGTCTGTTACAATGCAATGGACAATCGCTCTCTCGGGATTGTGAACTGTGATAAAGATCGGGGTCAAAGGTGTAGTGTACACGAGTATTCAGCAAGGCGCTTTTTGGAGAACACTATTTGCCGCGCCGTATCAGTGCCATAAACAACATTAGTGCACCAGCCTAATGGTGGCCCCGTATCTTTATTTAACCCAATCTCCTGTCTCATATTATTATTACTGTTTGGATGAGTGGCGTTTATATATACTTGACTCATAGTCTTCTCCTCACTTCAGTTCTTGACATATCCCAAGAAGTGTGTTTGGATGTTAATGTCAATACGGAGCCCTCCCCATTCATAGCGCGACTACTCAACTTCAAAATACCAGCCGAGTCACAAATTTCTTAAAGTTACTCCAGTGTTCTGGGATACTTTCGATGTACCCCTAGCCTAATTCAGAGAACGGTGCCCATACTTGAGTCGCTTGATTGTTTGCCAGAAATGAATCCTATCAATGTAGGGGGAGCACTCGGTAAGCAGATAATTCCATTGAGTACCAACTAACGTGCGCGGCAGCACGCGCGGCCTTGGTTTGGACTAGACATTTTGCCTTAGCATTCGATTCAATTTGTAGTCGAATACAGTGTTATCCGAAAGTATTCAAACTAATACTGTGAAATCATTCAAACCACCACGACAAAAGGTTTCGTACCGCTTCGCGCAATCTTTCAAGCCAAATTTGCGTAGAGTTCCGGTTTGAAACATTTGTTGCAATAGTTTGAATTAATTTTTGGCACTAGTTTGATTATTTTTGCCGCACTAGTTTGAATACTTCTAAAAAACACTGTAGCCTAGGTTCGCATCTTCTCGTGCAAGGGCAAAATTAGAGTGCCCAACATGTATCTTTCTTCTTTCTTTACCATGAACATTCTGGAAAACCGGTCTTGAAGATTGCTTATTGATACGAACTTCAACGTCTCAATTAAGTAGGTGGTTTGAAGTGTCATCAGTAGTTCTTGCAGATTAGGGCTTTAACCCTGCCGCTCACATTTACATCAACAACTGATCTTTTTAACTCAATCAAGAACAATTTACTAAATGTCGTATATTGTTCGTGATACATTTCTCCCTGAGCTTCCAATTGGAAAGTTAACCAAGTTGCTATTAAAGGAAACCTATAAATTGATCTACTCTTCAGCTTCGTCATCACCACCAGCGTTCTTGTTGGCGTTTCTTCTCTTAACTCTACCTGGTCTTCCACCACCGTATGGAGATCTTGGGGAGAAGTCAATGTGCTTTTGAGACTCCAATCTGACCATGAAAGATGGAATGTTGACGATTTGCTTACCAACAGCAATGTGTCTTTGGGTGATCAAGACTCTGGCGTGGTGGATAGATCTGGCCAAACCCAACTTGAAGACTTGGGTTTGCAATCTTCTCTCCAAGAAATCTTCGATTCTCAAAGCCAAGACGTAATCCAACTTCATCTTGTCCTCTGGCAAAACACCGGTTCTGACCAATCTTCTGATCAAAGCGTTACCCTCGAACAATCTCTTCTCATCCTTCTCATCTCTGGTCAAAAGGTCACGGGCGGCTCTTCTGATCTTGGACAATTGGAATGCAATTCTGTAGATTTCTCTCTTGTTCTTCAAACCGAACTCACCAGCCAATTTCAACTCAGCGTCCAAACGAGCAGACTCATATGGTTGCTTTGGGACAGAGTAGGTCTTGGAGTAGGTTCTTGGAGCACCTGATAGTTAGTATACGCTCCGTCAGAAAGCCGACGATGCCAAGTAGAGGTGACCTGATTGGACTCCTCGATCACTAGATTACAGAAGCGATACCAGCAGATGCGCATGACGAAAACATCACGGTAAACAAACAAGGTCAAAATAGGTCTCCCAATTATTCCAAGATGAGTCCCTGCATTAAGCAAAGCTTTTGTAACTGAAGTGTCGGGATTCAGTCACGGCCTTTCGGCTGTAGGTCACACTCCCACTTGAAGCCATCGCAAAACTGCTTTTCTTGAGGTCCCGATTCCTCATAGACGTCTGAGTCTATTTGTTAAACATACGAGGCATAGTGTCTTAGAGTGGTAGAAAAGAAAGATTTAATTCGCGGGCCCTTGAAACTTTTTATATTCAAGTGAGGGTGCGAAAATTTTTCAGAGCCTGCACTATTCCAGTTCAAGATTTACTCTCATCGCGCACATCTGTGCCCGCCTCTTCCATGCTACCATCGCGCAGGTGATACGGTAGTAGATGCAGGCTATACCATTCCAAAGTGTGGAGCATCAATTTGAGCGCTTGGCTTGAACTACCCAGACTGTAAGATGAAATTTGTGGCTCTTATATCCGGGGGCAAGGATTCGTTTTTTAACATCATGCATTGCATGGAAAATGGCCATGAGCTTGTTGCCTTGGCCAACTTACACCCCACTGATCCGGCCGTGGCAGAACTTGATTCATTCATGTTCCAGACAGTGGGCCACGATATCATAGAGTCTTACAAACAGTGTGTGGATGACTCAATAACGCTTTTTCGCCGACCAATCAGCGGAACCTCGGCCAACGTTTCCTTAGAATACGAGCCTACTGCGGAGGACGAAATAGAAGACTTATACGAACTTCTAAAGGAAGTTAAGGCGAAGCACCCAGATTTGGAAGGTGTTTCATGTGGGGCCATTCTTTCACACTACCAAAGAACCCGGGTTGAAAATGTGTGTGAGCGCTTGGGGTTGACATCCCTAGCATATCTCTGGCAGCGAGATCAGACGCTGTTGATGCAGGACATGTGCTCTCTGGGACTAGACGCTATACTCGTCAAGGTTGCAGCCGTGGGTCTCAACGAGCAGCATCTTGGTAAGCTGATCAAAGATATGTATCCCATTTTGAGCAAGCTCAATGCCATGTATGACGTGCACGTGTGTGGTGAGGGAGGGGAGTTCGAGACATTAGTACTCGATGCTCCTTTTTTCAAACGCAAGTTGCAAATTATGGAGCAAAATGTGATTTCCCATTCACTGGACTCCCTGTTTTTGAGCTTGCGGGTTGAAGTTGTGGACAAACTTGCCATTCTGGATTTTCATGTTCAGATCCCGCCGCAGCTTGACGCGACATTCCAGTCCATTGCAGATGATTCTCATAACTTGAATGTTGAAGAAGACTTTTCTTTGGTCCAAAATGATGCGCTTCTGTTCTTGCTCCGACCATATATTTCTACAGTGGGGAACCGAATTTATTATTCAAATATCGTCAGTACCCTTGATACCATCGAGAGCCAGATGGAGGATGTACTCCGCCAAGTTGGGACTTTTTTGTGCAGCCAAGACTTATCATATTCGGATATTCAGCACGTGACTCTCTTGTTAAACAATATGGAAAACTTTGCCCGTTTAAACAATGTGTACCTGTCGTTCTTTGTGGGTAAATACCTTCCCCCTTCCCGAGTGTGTGTTGAGACTACTCTTCCCTTGCCAAATATGGTGCTGCTATCGTGCGTTATCGCAACTAGTGACGTTCCGAAAAGCGGTATCCATATCCGTTCCCGCTCCTATTGGGCACCCCAGAACATTGGGCCATATTCTCAGGCTATCTTGCATACTTATCACCGCATGAAACTAGCCACATTCTCAGGGCAAATTCCGCTTCTTCCCCAGTCCATGCTGTGTAACCAAGAGGAGTCTCTAATTACCCAGGCTGTTCTTTCTCTTCAGCACTTGTTTAAGGTTAAGTCACTACTGGGTGCGAAACGCGTGGCCTCATGCACATGCTACATAACTGATCCATCCTTGGCTAAAGTGGTGGCTGACATTTGGAAATCCTATGTCGATGAGGTTGAGCTTGGGCAGGACTTCTACAGTCGCCTCATCATCCTACAAACCACGGCTTTACCTCGTGGCGCTCTGATCGAATGGGGAGGCACGGGGTTCGAAAGAACCGTGGATATGTACGACAACGACGAAGAAGAATGTGACCCGCACGCGCTCATCAGTCGTACCAACGCCATCAAGAAGTTCACCAGCTGCATCGTACCGATATGTGAATACTTTGTTCTGAAGCTGGTAGGCGACTCGCTAGCGGATTTGATTGACTTTCTCCGCAGCCCGTTGCTTGAAAATAACTACGTGAGTGTTATGACTGGTGTAAGTACTATCCACAAGCTCTCCAATATGGGGCTCTCGGCAGACTTCGTGCCAGTACTTGGTGTGTGGGACAGTGACGGTTCGCGCCACCAGTATGGCTTGATATGGATGAGCTGATCGGATAGCGTTACTACTCTCTATAGAAACATAGAGTCTCAGTCATTTGTAAAATATGATGCGGCCAACGATTATCTCATCGCCGCACTAGGCATGTGCGCAGGCTCCATGATTTAGAATATTCGCGCTGAGGTGCTCATAATGAATTTTAGCGTTCTTCGACTAGCGCCATCGTCCACGCATACAGATCTTGATGTTACTAGCTGTCCTGGCCAAACAGGGACCTTTATGCCTACGATCTCAACGCGTCTCTCTTGTCACGAAACGTGGCGTGTTTGTCATGAGCCGTGAGCGCAGGTTAAAGCCCAAGCCTAAAGCCAAACCTCATCGGCCTGAAAAATTGAAGAGCTGGGCTGAAATCGGTGATGACAAGAAAGCAAAACTGGCTCGGTTGGAAGTTGATCGTAAGGTTCAAGAACTCCGCAACCTCTCACGACACGTGGGCAACTACGTTAAACAGCAGGATTCGATGGATGATCAACTCCAAAATATGCACGAGGCCAAGATGCCGTCTGAGGTCCACGAAAGTCAAAATCTCAAGAATTCTAACGACAAAGATCACAACGTTCCTACTTTCGATCCGAAAAATGAGTCATTATTCACTTCTGTGATAGAATTGCCGATCTCGATACAAAATAGGCTCGGACTAGCTGTCAAATACCTCGTAAGCAAAGAATACCAGAACTGGCCAATGGTTCTTCATCAGCTCAAAGAGAATGGGGGTTTTAAAGATTTGCCAGAGAAAGATATACGAATTTTAATTTATTGCATGCCTAAAGCCGAGCTTGCGTCGTTGTTCCCCCAAATTGAAAGCCTACTACTGGAAGCAGAGATTGCAAAATCTCCCAAGATTATCAACCAGTACCTCAAGAGTCTAATCCTAGGACGCGTTATTAGTGAAGAACACATGGATATTTTACAACGGTACATCAGCGAATTGAGGTCCACTTCGAAACACGGAATTCTCTCACGGGACTCTTATGAGATACTCATTGAAGCATATGGTAAAAGAAATTCTCTAGATCGCGTGGACGAAGTGATAAAGGAAATGAGAGCTCATCTGATTCAGCCTTCCTTTAACGTTTACTCTAATGTTCTAACCACTTGCGTTTACAAATCAAGAGATCATAAACAAGCTGTGCAATTGTTTGATCTGATGAAATTTCTTGCAGGTTCCATGTCTCCAAAATCATTAGATTACCAGAACATCATTGTGTCCTATGTCAACAACAACGACGTTGAAAAAGCCTTGGATCTCTACCAAGAAATGATTGATAAAAAACTCGAATTTACTCAAAGCATGATTGTTGCTCTCGCCAGAGGATGCATGTCCCGGCCAACTCTCAAGTATAAAGCTTGGGACTTCATTTTTGAAATTTACAGAATGAAGTGGGAGCCCACCGTTCCGACTTTGGAATATATTCTCTACTTATGCGCCAAGGACGGAGACTTGACTTTGGCTAGAGCAGTCTTTAATCAGTTGAATATTCTGAATGCTACTAGTGCCAGGTCCTTCGGCTTTCTAATGTTGGCATATGCAAACAGTGCCGTGGCTGAAACAGCGAAATACAAAGTTCCGACAATCAACTTTCATGAGAAGGGAAAAATCTTTCGGACTAATATGATAGACAAGACAGACTTTTCCGTTATTCACGAAAACCCGAAGCAAGCTGTGCCTTTTTTGCCAATTTTGGCATTGACTAACGTGGAGCAATTACTTTCAGAGTCTAGTGCCATTATGGCTCATGCCTTGTTGGTGAATAAAGACTTTGCCACCAAAGCTAATATGAACACATATTTGAACATTGCAGCGGAGTTTGGAAGTCTTGAAGAGTTCAAGGATCGATACAATGACTTTACTCGTTTGGATACTTCAGGAATCCCCGAAACTGAGTCTGGCCAAGCCGTTGTGGAAGATGACGTTTCTGAATTTGTGGAGAGCGAAATTGCGAGCTTATCAAAGGAAGAGACGTCAAAGGAAGAGACGTCAAAGGAAGAGACGTCATTGAGTGCAAACACCACGAAATCGCCAATTCTTTCCCAAATTCTCCAAACAACCAATTTTAAAATACCTCGGAACACCACAACTTATACAATTGCCTTAAAGGCAGCTTCCAGACACAAAAGTTATGTATTCTCTCAAAAAGTCTGGCGCGAAAGGGGAATGTATCGAAAGTCGGATAATTTCAAGAGTCTTAATCGACAGCAGAAGGATGAACTGGACTTTTCGTTTGCAACATCCATGGTACACTGTCTTACCGAAATGAAGCTTCTCGACGACGCTTTAGCCATTCTTGTTAGTACGGAATATCAGTTCAAATGGACATGGAAGCAACTTTCCAAATTGCACGTTGCTGCTGTTAAAATGGGATACGAAAAAGTTTCGAAGACGGTGAGAGGAATTGCTAGTAGAGCGCAGGTGAAATATGAAGGAAAAATTCGGAGAAAAGATTTCAAGAAGTTCACCTTGCAGAGAGGTTATTAACTTGTATATAGAACATGGGACGAAGACTTGCCACCCACCCATATAGAAGCATGTGCGTAAAGTTGGAGTAAGTAATTTTATTCAAATTAAGGTATACTATTTACATGTTACTTGGAGATGATGCTGACAATATTTTTCTTAACGATTGTCTTCTGGATTTGACTCGTGCCTAGCTTCTCCCCAAGTTTGGAGTAACTCTTGATATGCTCAATTAGCTGACTTGATGGAAGTTGCATCGTTTGCATCGTAGCCTCAATCGAATCAATTTTTTTTCCGTTCAATATGACGTTCACCTTCTGCACCGAAGACGCAATGGGCTTGTCATTGGGGTATTTTTGATATAAGATCGAGCGCCATTCTTGGCCTAGACCTTTGCATAGGGTGAACCAGCACTCCTCGGCGACGGCTGGGGTGACCGGCGCCATGATAATCAACAACTTCTTGTATGAGTCAATAATCAAAGCAGAGGAGATATCTTGCTTTTGCTTGATGACGTTTTGCAAAAAGTTCGTGAGCTTCATGAAATCGGAGACTATGGTATTCATCGAGAGGTCAACATCAATCGACCTGGCAATTTTGTTGGTGTATGTCTGCACTTCATTGTATAAAGCAAGTTCTTCATCATTGAAGCTGATGCGATCATGATACTTGCCGTCCAAGACCAATCCTTCAAAAGTATGAGGCCTTCTAGAAGATGATTGGCTGGCGTTAGCTATCAGCAACACATCAATGTTCATTTTGAGGACTCTCTTTAACCATCTCTCAATACCTTGAATTTGATCTTCATTCCAATTCAACACGTCTGACACGGGTGCAGCGAACAATATTTGGGCTCTCATGGCATCTGATCCGTAAGTCTTAATCATCTCTGTGGGATCAACTCCATTATATTTAGACTTGGACATTTTCTCATAAGTCACATTTGGCTTTTTGCCTGACGATTTAATGACAGGCAGCTTAGGATCGCTTGAATCGATATCTGCTGGTTTCAAGAAGCGCCCGCTTCCTGGTTCGGTAAAAGTCTTTCCGTGGACCATTCCTTGAGTTATGAGTTGTTTTATAGGCTCATTGTGAGTCTCGGCGCCATCCCATAGATGACAATCTCCCAAAAATTTCGACACGAACCTCAAGTAAAGGAGATGCAAAATCGCGTGTTCTACTCCTCCAATATAAAGATCTACTGGAAGAAGTTTCAGCGCCTTGTTGTAATCAAAAATCATGTTCGGGTTTTTGGAGTCTGTGTATCTGAAAAAGTACCACGACGAGTCAATGAATGTGTCCATGGTATCAGTGTCACGCTTCGCATCTCCACCGCACGACGGACACTTTGTATTAACAAATGACTCAATTGTGTTAAGTGGATTACCTTTTCCAAATGATTCTCCCTCGATTTGTGGAAGTAGAACAGGCAAATCTTTATCTGGGACGGCAACAGGCCCACAACGCTTGCAATGAATGATTGGAATTGGAGCTCCCCAGTATCGTTGTCTACTGATGAGCCAGTCCCTTATTCTGAATTGGATCGATTTTTTGCCCTTTCCTTTGACCTCCAAAGAGGAGATAATTTCGTGCTTCGCCTCACTACACTCCATACCGTGAAGTCTGCCTAACGATGAATGGCCGTCAGGGAGCACCAGGTTGTCATATAGTTTTGCGTCTTTCTCTGTATAGACTTCTCGGTTTTGGCTAGCCACAATGGGGTCCTTATCTCCTACCGTATGTCTTGGCGAAATGCCCGGGTTGTGCAAAGCCCAAAATTCGGAATCCCTATGGTCATGAGCAGGGCATCCCATAACGGCACCATGTCCGTAGGATCCCAAAACAAAAGGCGCAACATAGACGGGAATTTCAAAATTCTCATTGCACTTCCCATCAGGGTTGATCGGTATAGATGCATTCACACCTTTGAGCTTATATCCGACTTTGGAATCTTCCGGTAAGTCATTTTGTGAGCACTTGTCAATGAAAGCCGCCAAGTTGCTGTCTTTTTTCGACATTGAAACCGCCAAAGAATGCAGGGGAGCAATAGCTAGAAACTGAACACTAAACAACGTTTCGGGCCTCGAGGTGTACACAGTGACGCTAGACCCTATATTCGTCAGAAATTCGATCTCCGCGCCCTCACTCCGACCGATCCAGTGGTTTTGCATGGCCTTCACTTTCCCTGGCCATTGATCTAGTAGCTTTAAATCAGTCTGCAAAGCATCTGCATACTTTGTGATTCCAATGAACCATTGTTCTAGTGTTTTCTTTTCCACCAAGGCACCGGATCTCCAAGACCGGCCATTAGAATCGACTTGCTCATTGGCCAATACTGTTTGGTCGACTGGGTCCCAATTTATTTCTGCGCCGGTTCTGTATGCCAAGCCTTTTTCAAAGAGTAAAGTGAAGATCTTCTGCGTCCATTTGTAATACTCGGGATGAGAAGTATTCACCTCGCGGCCCCAGTCAAAGTCAAGAAGCATGAGCTCCATTTGCTCCTTCATTTTCCCGACATTTTGCTCCGTCCAGACTGCCGGGTTAATCCCACGCTCAACCGCAGCGTTTTCCGCCGGCAAGCCGAAGGCGTCCCATCCCATTGGGTGCAAAACTTTTAGTCCTTGCGATCGCTTGTATCTTGAAATCACGTCGCTGATTGTGAAGACTCTTTGGTGCCCCAAGTGAAGTAGTCCAGAGGGATACGGAAACATGGTGAGGCAGTAGAACGGCTTGGTCGCTTCTCGCGATTCTTGGGTGGGATGAAGGGCGCCGTTAGCGAACGTTTCTTTCCAAACACGGGCCCATTTTCCATCGATCTCATTGAGTGTCGCCGGCGCATGACTTTGACTGGTGGCGAGGCCTCGGCTCACGATCGTTTGGACTCTTCGAAGCATTAGCTCTAGTTTGTGGAGTGGTGCTCGAATCGACATTATAGATCGCACCTTATATGCACGACCGTTCTGCAACAGACAACTCCGGAAAATATCTCTATAAGGCCAGTGGCTGTTTCTGGCAAAAGAATGTTATTTGATACTTGCTTCCGTCAAAAAGTGTTTCTCAATTGACTTTGGGACCGTCTATTGTGCATCAGTTTACGATAATCCAACTCTATGCTGCGGAATGACAATTGTTGGATTAGGTGTTACTATCTTATGCAGTGTGAACCCCGAAAACGAGTTCTTCGTAATTGTAAGCCAAAAGTTCCGCAACAGCCACTGCGGTCAGCTCATGCTTTTTGCATGCTTGGAATCGGAATCTTGTGCGTTTCCTGACTTTCATCTGAGCGTAGTCAGTTGCTGAGCCAAGCGTCGCGTGCCGATGACCGAGTAATATCGGCAATTTCGGCTCAAGTATTAGTAACGTGGTAGAAGTTCACCATGTACCTCCAAGTCTGAGCAGTGGGTATGTGGTTAGTGTATCTAGCACGGGTAGTCTGCCTGCCATATGAAGTCTGAGCAATTCTTCATTTTCTCCGATTGCCCAATGTACTTGCGGTACCGCTAGGTACCATTTCTATTTGTTCAGAGAAGAGGGGACGACTTTACAGAAGCAGACCCGCTCACCGCTTCTCTCAATGCTTAGTTGGGTGTCTACTTGGCCTGATTTCCGAGGGCAAGAGACTCATTCGACTCAAAAGGTTGTTTTCGGCATAAAGCACCAAGTATGCGACCTGATTATGAGCTGGATCTAGCCACACTATTGCCTTGGTCGCGTCGGGCTTGACAAATCCATTTGTCACTTTGGGTAGAGTCATACCCACGAAGGGTCTAAGGCCCCTGCAATATACACAATTTGGCGTTGCTTGTTATTTGCAGGCGGCTATTCTTTGGCTTCACAGTATTAGAACTCCTATTTGGAGCCGCGGGTCACGTTGGTCAAGGAGCGAATTGATGTGAATAGGAAGTCACCAAGACCCGCAAATCCCATATCATCTAGGTCTCGAAGCACTTTCAATCTAATGTCTCCATAAGTCATTGGCAACCATATCACATCGGGATCCCGTTGTAAGCGCTCGATTGTGGACTCAGACAATGGGCCCGGGTGTCTGCAGTTGATTTCCAGCAGGGAATCTTCCAACTTCCAAACTAATTCTGCACAGATGTATGAGAAACATGGGTTCTGAATAATATTACCTGTAGACCTTAGCAGCACAAGACTAGAGTTGCTATAGTAGTTTATTCTCCCAAGCTTGCCTAGAAAGTGAGTGTCCAAAAACATCCCTGATCCAAAAGTTCCTTCTTCAACACGAAACGCCCTATCTCTCCAGAAAAAATTGGCACAGTCCATTATGAAGGCATTCTTGATTATCTGAGCCGGGGATTCAGGAGCAAATTTCAATGTCTTGAGGAAGCGTGCAAATCTTAGGGCCTCAGATACTATCAAGGGATTCGAGGAGCATATGAGACGATAAAATAACGGTATAGGAAGTATGAGGAACTCAAAATTCCCTTCTGTTGATTCGCCATTCAACGCAGATTGCACGATCCGCAAGTATCCGAGGAATGCCATCTTCACCAGAAGATGTAGACAGGGCCAATTTTCGCTGATGAGATCAAAAATTACGGATGTAAACGTCTTCATCAGTGCAATTTTCCGGCCGTCTACATCAAGAAGAATGAGCTTTTTGAGGCCGATGCTAGCATTGTACAAGAAACTCGTGGTAATCGAGGTCGCCTCTTTGGGGTCCAGAGCATATAAGCTGGTAATTTGACTGGAGATTCCTTCAAGAATTGGTTTTAGATTCAACACATCAAGAATTGCAAATCTTAGTAGCTGAACTTTTTGTCTTAGAGTGGCCTGCGAGCGTATATGGGATTCCATGAATTGGGAGATTATTTCACTGTACTTCGCCAATCCATCATACCGGGCTAATTTAATGAGCTTTTCAAGACCAAACATCGAAGACGGTGCTTCGTCGCCTAAGGCATGGTACTTTAAGGCGAAAAGGAGTTTTTTATAGAACGGATCCGAGGAGTTCGTGTCAAGAAGCCTAAGGCTCGTGTACAAACATTTTAATCCTGTGTTTTTCAGCCTTGTTTCGCATAGGACGGAGCTTGGATTCATAAATCTGATACGCTCAAAGTTTTTTGCTAGCGCAGTCACTGAACTTATGGTACTGATTGGAACAGTATTGTCTTCAGCAGAAGGTATTATAAAATCCTCTGCGGCGTCGGATATAGTATCCAATTTCCTTCTTTTCGAAGACGGCGCAAATGAGTCGAAGAGACGGCCGAGCTCCGAGTCCACGGAGGAAATAGCCACGCTAAAGTGATTAGTTGAACCCTGTCGCACTTTTCTTGCCTCATGTAATACTGGCAAGTCAGAATAGCCTATAGAATTTGAAAACTTGACGGGCCGTGGCAAGAGGCTTGTCTTGAGGTAATGTCGGAGGTCTAGCTGTAGATCGATCTTCGCAAAATGATGCAATAATAGTATGAGTGATTCGTCCTGAGGAAATCTAATGTGAAGGTCAGTTACCATCTGAATATGCCATGGCCTAAGCACCTTTTGTTTCGTTTGTAGCGAGCTTTGTCGAGATGTACCCACTATCATCAATGTGGTTATAAATGGTCTAGAAAACTCAAATGAAAGAAGCCCTAACAATAGAGGAAGTGATTGGCGGGTGTATGAGTATACCTGATCGCCGAAATATGGAAGGACACATATCAACCATTGTAGAAGCTTCTGCTGCAAAGGCAAAGGAAGTCGCTTCAGTTTGTGTTGTTTGCCGTTCTTGAAGTAGAGCTCGGGGGCACCGACACACCCCAATACTTTCAAGTACAAATCGTGGGGCAAATATGACTGAGGTTTAGGAATCATGCAGTTTTTGAGCAATTTTGCTTTTTGTGCCAAGCTTAGTGTGGATCCAGTCACTGCCGCTAGCAATTTGGCGATGTTGGTAGAGGACAAACCTGTCTTGGCAGCGAGAAAGGACAAATCATCAAACACATCGTTTCCTTCAAAATTCTTGTTTTGAATTTTCTCTACAACGAGAGACAGGGGATCCGGTTCGGACATGGAATGTCATGTGTAAGACTCTAGCAGAGGATCAGTGTTTACTGTTTCTCTGTCACGTGCGCGGCCTTTCGTCCCGTTTCACACGATGAGCTATCCACACAGGAGCAACACAAGAAAGCTTGAATGTATACAAGTGAGATTAGGCTCGACAGCCTCTTTGGGTTACAATTTTCTTTACCTCTAGTATTAAATGCCACCAGCTTCTCTGTACCAACGAACACCGCGATCAAAACTTACCACACAGAGGCCTTCGTTCGAGTCACCACCGGCACCGCCTCGAACCCCTCTTCGAATATAAGAGACTCCGCTGCATATGCTCGAGTCTGCCTCCTCTTGTGTTGTGTCTTCCAAGTCGGTTGCGCTGATCTGAATTGTCGCCTCTCTCTCCCTCAGCACCATGTTCCAAACTCTGACACACTTATCGAATCCACATGAGGCCAACATGGACCCATCCTCATTGAAGCTGAGGCCCATAATCCAGCCATCATGCGCGAAGCCACCAATTGATGTTTTGGCAGAATGCGACAGAGTTGTCAAGGAGCCCACATTTTCGCCGTACTGCACGTCGTACAATGAAATTATGCCAGCGGACTGATTATCTCTAGCAACTGCGAGAAGAGACCCACCAGGCGAAAAACACAAGGCCCTTGGGATCGATGTAGAGCCACGCCCATCCTTTGCTTGGATGTCTGTGGAGTGGAAGGTGAAAACCTGCTTTTGGGTTTTGAATCCGTATATCACAATGTCTCCCGCCGTGTATCCAACAGCACATAAGCCTTCGGTAGTAGGCGAAATAGTCATGGAGTTGGGAAAAGACGTAAACTTTGTGGAAGCGTTTATAATTCCACATTGCAGCAAATTGACCGCGGTTCCTTCCGCAGTAACTGACACATCCATCTCGAAAACAGCAGTAGTGCCATCCGCCTTCGTCGAAAGAAAGTAGTGTTGAACAGATTGCGGGTCCTTGAAGAATCCAGGACACCAGAAATCACTCTTGAATGTGCCTTTGGTGTCAATAGCTGTGAACGTTTCAAGGTTGTCATTTTCATAGTAGTAAAACAGAATCGATCCGTCAAAACAAGCGAACGCCACCACGCATATCTTTGTGCTCTGGCCAGTTGGCACATCTTCAAAATCCGCGACATGATGAATTCCTATGTTGTTGACGAGCTTTTTTATAACGTGGTCCAGTGGCACGTGGATCTCGTCCTTCTTATTATCCCAAAATGCAGCATAGCCATCACTTGAAACGGTAATAGTGTATTTGTCAGTCACCACCACACTCAGGATATCCAGCTGGTGTGCCTGTGCTGCCGAAACGGTCGAAATGAATTGCTTGCCCATGTGCGGTTGCGAGATTATGGAGGTGTGAAAACGAGACTTTGGAATGGGAAATTGAGTGTCAAAGTGTTAGTGAGTGTGTGGAGCGCGCGACGGGCGCGACCGGCCAGGGTGACGGGGTCGCAACTACATGGGCTGCGAAAAACGCCTGGACAGCACAAACACATACACAGTCCTCATGTTCAAGAAAATCTTTCGTTCGTCTGGTGGACACCCTCATGATTTCTATGGCCTAAGGAAGGGACTTTCGTCCCAAAAAGATAGCCATACCTCATCCTCGGGGCAAGAAACTGAGACTGCCTCGGTCACAGACACCCACAACCATGAGAATCGGCATTTCCTCGGCAAGCCGTTTAATGAAAGCTCCAAAATGAGCGACTATGGAGAGCATAATACATCAGACACGTGGGATCCTTTCGAATCTAAACATGTGATGAGGAAGTCAAAGAGTTTCTCGTTCAAGTTCCTGCCCCCTGTAAGCCAGGCCACAATGACTAAGAGTAGATCCGTGCATTTTGCTGAGGATTTAGCCAGCTACCAGGCCGAAATGAAGCGATTGCACGAAATAGAGGTACAAAGCAGAGGCAATGGAGAGTGCAGCGAAAGTGAAGACAGCTCAGAAGCTAGTAGTGGCGAAAGTCCGGGGGATGTGGTAATGGACGGGCAAACACCCGAAGGGGAAGAAGGTGTCACAGTATCGCAAAGCGGTACCGAATGTGGTTCCAATGAAAGTTACCAAAGCTCAAAAAGTAGCAGTGATCAGTATTCAAAGAGAAGCGACAAGAGTGTGCCCAATTCTGCTGACATTGGGAATTCTGAGACTCCGGTTCCGTCCGCGAGTGTGCGTCTTCATGAAGGCAATGACTTCGATAATGAGGGTGCAAATAACGATGAGAATGTCATTGGGAATTCGAGTGGTAATGTCGATGTGAGTGGGAATAATAGTGGGAATAATAGTGGGAATAATATTAGTGGCGACACCGGTAGCAATACCAGCGGTGCTAACACCAGTGAAAATGCTAGTGAAATCACCAGTGAACAACCCACATCTCGAATCGATAGACAGGCCCGAAGAAGCAGAAAAGCGGGTGTAGTGCTTCAAAGTTTTTTCCCACAAGACAAAGATGAATTGGAGAAAGTAAAAAAAGAGGAATTGAAAAGCGAGGAAATCGAGAAAGCGGCGAAAGTCCCGAAAAAAAAATACTCTGGGAGTGTGGCAAAGGTCGAAGCAGCTAAGAAATTAGAGCTTAGCGGGAGAAAGGAGAGAAAAGACTCGGGAAGCGAGAAGAAAAGGCCGATAGGTGCGGACATCAAAGCGAAGAGTGGCAGAAAGACAAATGTGAATTTCTCCGACTCAACAGATGTGGAACTGGGTGAAGACACGGGGATAGAAGCAATTTCTATCGTTTACCCTATATACAAGCAGGTGTACCGCATGATCCAGCTTGAATACAAGGATGAGGCCCGTTGCAGCTTGGGTCAACTCCAGCGAGACATATCTGAAGGATTGATGGACGTCGACCAGATACTCGAGAACAACAAGGCTCAGGCATTGAAAACACGAGGCGAAATGAGGAAGTTGAAAGCGCTCCTTGCAGATTATGAGGAGAATTGGAGCCGGAGGCAACTTGAAAAGGGCGGAGAAGTGCACCAGGCCGAGCTTAAAGCGCAAATCAATGACCTTCAAGCCAAACTCAGCATGAAGGGAGAACAGCTAGACCAGCAAATGCGTGCAGCAGAAGGTGTGGCGCAAGCGCATGAGATATCTGCACAAGCACATGAGAAATCCATCTTGAAGCTCGGCGACAGTTTGGCCCAGTGCGAGCAGCACAAGGCAGGGCTAGTCGAGCAGCACGCCAAAGAGGTGGAGTCCTGGAAAAGGAAGGCGGAAGTAGCAGCCAAAGAGAAAGAGGAGCTCAGCCGTCAGATCCGCACTCTATACCGCAAGGCCATGGACGTGGAGCAATTCCAAGCGGCCGAGAGCCGTGTTTTGATGGAGACCAACACGCGGCTTGAGGCGGCTGCGAAATGCAACGAGGACGAGAAAGCGGCTTTTCTGGCCCGAGTGGTGGAGCTTGAGGCGCAAGTCGCGCATCACCAGGCGCAGGCCTTGGAGCACCAGGCAAGGGCAATAGAACATGAGCATCAGCTCGAGCAATTGCAAGCGCAAAGGGCCCTGGAGAAGGAGGAGGAGCAGGCGTTCAACCTCGAGCTCAAGCGGGAGTTTAAGGAGATGACCGAAGCAAGGCAGCGCCTCAGCACGCAGCATGGCGAGCTAGAAAGGACCTTGCAGGACCAAAAAGAGAAAACCAAGGTCTTGGCTCAGGAGCTTCACACGGCGCGTGGCTTGGCCGAAAACCTCACGCGCGAGGGCCAGCGGTTGAAGCAAGAGGTGCGCGACCGCAATATGGATTTGGCAGCGGTGCGGCTGTCCAACCAAGTGGCGGTGGCCAGCTTACAACAAATCATTCAGCTGAGCTACAAGACCTTGGCGCCACGGTTTCAGCCCGAGTCAACGCGCCCGTTTTCGCAAATCTACCTGGAATTGGTCAAAATCAAACTCATAGACGACGGCAACAAAGGTGTGGTGACCGTCCTTCTTGCTTTCTTGCAAACTGGATTGGCGGATATTGTGCGGCAGTATGAGCAGAATGAAGAGGCGCTCGGCGCAGAGATGGAGAACCGGCGTCGGTTCCAGGAAGAGGTGCTCAGCACGTTCCGCAGTATTGTCAAGCAAGTTGTGGGAATGAATAGAGAAAAGCGGCCCCGCTCCCCGAAGAAAAAAAGGGCATTCAAGTGAAGCGGGGCCCCATCCATGTAAATTATTGGACCGGTTTTTCAAGTGTGGGATGTAGGTTATTCGTAATCAGGCACACCGTCGTGGGGTGTGCGCAGGGCGCACCTCTGGCACAAAATGTCCCAGTCGCAATGGGTGCAAATACACTTCTTTCCATGACAGAATCATACAAGAAAGGGCCTAGGTGGCTGGCATTCTGGTGGCGAAGGCCTGAGTCTGTTGTAGAGTCCCCAAATACCGGCGGTTCTCGAGGCAGCAAAAGGGAACGTTTGCGGCGGGCCTTGAGCCAAAGGCTCAAACATAGTCAATTTTCGGTCAAGCATAGAAAAGGCGACTTTTTGAAGTGGTCCAGAAAGCTGCAAGTCTCCCCTGTGCCCACTTCTCTCAAAGCATCACCTGAAATCAATCTCAAGTTTTTGCATCAGAGCGGCGCCATAGAGCTGCTTGGCGTTCCAAGCGATAAATGTGCCTCCGAGAATGAGCCCAAGACAGTGGAAGGCGTCGGGATAGGAACGAGGACCGAAGACATTGTATCCGGTGGGGAAAGTATCGCTGATAAGAAACTGGCTTCTGAACACTCGCTTGAAGGGGTGCAAGTGATGGATCACACTCTTCTCAGCAAAATACGCTCGAAATGGCTGAAGCCCGACCCGGGGTCAAGCATAGTGGATGCCTCGAAGAGAAAGCCCATAGCGTTCCTTCACGAGATGAAGCCTGGACTCACCACCACTGAAATCAGCTACACGAATGCTTGACGAAACCAAGGTGAGCCGAATAGGTGGGTCCAACTCCGCTTGTATAGCTACTCGTAAAGTGAGAGTGTCTGCATGTGCGAGATCTCACCGTGGTGCTCACGTGGACATGATTCTCAACGCGCGTGCACAACCAAGACTTGTCCGAGACTCGCGACCGGACTAGTCTAGCAAGGCCTTGGTACACTAGCATGTCTCGTTTGGCCGACTGTTTGAGCAAATCAAGTGTTTTCAAGAGTTTTTTCACTGGGAACCAATCAGCAATTGCCATCAAAGACGACTCCCAAGTGTTTGTGTCTTTTCAAAATGTCATTAAGGCCGTCAACATCCATAGTCAAAATGCGTCCATAGTTGTTAATGCTGATTCTGCCAAGTTCATTGTGAACCAGCTTGTCCTTAATAAAGATTCCTCCCTTTTGGCCTCTGTGGGCTCCAATGACATCTGTGTCTATGACGTCAAGTTGAGTCCAGACATTCAAGAGAAGAATTTCTTTCCGCTGAGACTCTTCGCAGGATCGCTTAAAACCAAGACCAGCATAAAATCAGTTCTTTGGCACCCAGCAAGCGGTCTGAATTCTGAGTTGGTCATTCTCACCCAGGACAAGATCTTACTCTATGACCTTGTTATGTCCAAGTGTGTGCCCGTGCTTACAATTGACTTCAAGAATTACCCAGTGCTCAAAGACGCCGGTGTTCTGTCGATAGCGTTTGGCTCCAGTGCTCACTTTGCTGGCTCGATGACGCTCTATCTTTCGACTGGAACTGGTGAAATTTACGCCATTTACCCTTTTCTTTACCTCGGCTCGAAGATTAGTGGCACGAAAGCGGCCGCCTCAAGATTTGTGAGTGAGTGGGATGCCACCATGGACTCAATCGATGGAATATTGCCGGACTCAGGTGATTTCGAAGAAGCTCGTCATCCTCTCAATCACCAAGCCAATTTCGTGGGTAGCATCAGGCTGCAACTTGAAGATTCCTTACGCCTGGAAGCTTTGGGCACACAAGTGTTTTCATGGTCACCCAATTTCCATGTGATCGACTACAAATTGGCCGGCCCTCTCGCAAGCACGGGCCCTAATGCCAGAATTCTCGAGTTTTGTTCCAATGACAAGTTTCCAATACTTGCGGCGTTCCTGAGTGAAAGCGGCAAGACAACAATTAAGACTTATGCTCAAATTAACCCAATTGTGTTGTCTTTTAACACGGCCTCCTTCCAGGAACCTTTACCAGAGGCGCCACCTCTTGCTCCGAAGCCAGAAAAAATTGTTTATAAAAAACCTAACAAGGGTTTCGGGTATCAAGAAGTATTGGATTCGACTAGCGCTAGTAACATGCTGCAATACAAGGCGGAGATGAAAGTCTACAAAGCGAAGCTTTTTGCTCACAAAATAAAGTCGGCTTATTTTCAATTCGCCTGCGAGAATTTTAACAATTTAACTCTTCTCACCAACGATTGTCTACAGTTTCCTTTTGACGGAAGCCTCGCTAATTCTTTGAAGCTTATTGAGAACTCGATATTCACTCTCAGAAAAGGTGACAAACTTCTCATTGGTGATGCCTCAAACCTTGCCCAGAAGATTCAATTCGAGTCCGAAGTCAATTTGGAAATTGAATACAAGCAGAAAAATTTGCCGTTCGACTCAAAAGGGAACGGTTATGACTTTGCATACATTGACGATGTTATTGAGGGAACAGGGGGCTACGTTGTTGGTCTCTCGCCATCTTCATCGGTGACAGTGATACAATTAAGACCAAAGCCACCAACAATTGAGCCGCTAGTTATCATGCCAAAACATTCAGTGCCTAAAGAGGGGTTTATCTCTTCAGAACTGGGACCTTTGAATGCCGATGCTTTGCCCGCTGAAGATTTGAGGCTAATATATTCGGGTCTCAATGCAGAAGAATTGTCAAGGACAATCGACCCAAAAAATTGCGTCAAATCTGTTTACGACATTAGCTCTGACCTTGTCAAAGATCTAGCAAAGCACACGCAGTACTTTCTTGCAGTCCAGATCAAGTTAGGCCTTCAGGTAGACAATCTCAAATCTCAAATCAATATTTTGAGTGAATTGACATCTTCTCAGGATAATTCCGGAGTTTATGGAGAGAGAATATCCAAGGTGTCCGAGCGTCAGGAGATGTTGCTTAAAAGGCTTGAAGATATGCGCCTTCTGATAATTGAGAAGTTTGAGGCGTGTAAGTCCAAACAGTCGCTTCCACTTTCGGATGAGGAGAGAAACTGGTTCCACGAGCTCAATGCGATCACCAAGAAGCTTAATGTGGGCGATGAGCATAATCCTAGTTTGGCCAGTAGTGTGGAGAGCTTAAAAGAAAAAGTCCGAAAAGTTTCCAACAATGACAAAAAACAAAACGAAGATGATGAGATTGCAAATTCACTCTCGAAGTTGCGTTTGGGTGTGAGTCTATACAACATCAACAATATCTTGGGGCAAGAGCTGAAACGTGTCAAAGAAATCAAAGACACAATCGAGGGATTGATAATTAAAGTTCATGATGCAGGCTTGCGTACCTAGCATCGAGTCTTTGTATTGCGGGTTGGAAATTCTTCTTACGTATGATATTCTAAAATCACCAACAATCATGTAGTGGGTGGGGCTGGCGGAGCTGATGGAGCTTTTGCAGCCGATGGCGCTGGCGGCGCTGGCGGAGCTGGTGGAGCTGGTGGAGCTGGTGGAGCTGGTGGAGCTGGTGGAGCTGGTGGAGCTGGTGGAGCTGGTGGCGCTGGCGGAGCTGGCGGAGCTGATGGAGCTGATGCAGTCGATGGCGCAGGCGGTGCCGGGGGGACCCCCACGTGAGGCCTTGTTGGAGGTGGAGGTGGAGTGGCATTTGCATCGCTCAGTAGAAGCTTTCCATCCTTGAAAAACGACGAACTAGTTTTCGCTCCATGGACAATGGGGGGTATAGAGACGTGGCTCACTGGAGGGGGAGGTGGGAGCTGTACACGCATTCTAGAGGGGTGAGTATCTGGAGTAACTCCCGGTGGTGGTGGAATGCTGCTTGGTGGAGCTTGGTGAAATGTTGATGGGGGAGGAGGTGGTGGTGCATTTCGGTAAAATTCCGGCCTTGTGTTTTGATCCATTTGCGGCACCCTTGGCACCTGGACATGAGGCCCGCTTGGGCTTTGATGCCTATGGAAGTTTTCTGCATGTGGCCAACTCGACTCGGGTATCAGACTCATCCATTCGGGCACCTTTGACTCCACTTTCGACCTCTTCGAAAATTGATTGTCATTGACGGACACTCTTTTAGAGTGATGCGCTTGCTCGGGAACGGATGCCGGGGGTTGATCGTTCTGGCTTATCTCCACTGTTGCTTTACAGTCTCTGGTGTAATGCCCAACTTTGCCGCACTTCCGACACACAATTTGAGTGACATCGATAGCAGGTCTGCGCTGCGCATTGAAGATCTCTGGAGGGACGTAAGGTTTTGTTTCTCGCAAAGTACCGTTCAATACTGCCAACTCTCGAAGTTGGCTGCGCTTCATGTCGTTCTGTCCAAAGGGAGAAGAAATTGCATTCTCGATGACTCGGTTGGTGAGCTTGATTGCAGCGTTGATTTTGGCGCTAGTCTCGGCAGTGATCACCACATGTAAGTCATCCTCCGTACTCAGAGGGCCCGAGGTATCATTGGACTTACCATGCTTCACTGATCCTTTTCCCCGAATTGCCAATTTCGCCCCGGAATCGTCCTGAAGCCTTCTCAACGTGTTGCCTCTGGGCCCAAGTAGCAAGCCCACGAAGTTGATGTCTGGGTAATCTTTCACGGGAATGTAAAGCTTCTCCGACGTTTTTGCCGGCTTGTTGTAATCTGCTGGCGGTTCGTAATTTCTGATGCTAGTGATGGCAACCTCGACAAGAGCATGTCTCTCTTTATCTATGTCTTCTTGTATTCTGATCTCCCTCGTATTGGTTCTGTTGCCACTCAGATCGTACTGCGGAGGAGGGGAGGGGTCTCTTTTGAAATTTTGGACCTCATGTGAGGGCAAATGCTTCAAAATAGAGCCCTCGGAGTTGCCTGCTTTCCTTAGAAGGTTTGAAATCTCTTCTATTCTGAAAATTTGCTGGTATGCATTGATTTGTTCTTGGGTCAAATGCCCCGTGATGATTGTGTCGAATTTCTCTCCCCCGAAATCAACGAAACGAGAGCTTTTCCCCGCCCACTTAGTTAGCTTGTTGGGGTTTCTACCTCTTTCCATGTTTTTTGTATAATGTGTTAGTTTTTCACGCCGCTAAATTGTCAGTGCTGCGAAAAATCGAGCAAATCCAAGTGCCAATTATGGTGAGCGTGACCATATACCCAGTGATACTTTGCAACGGCGATATACTTCGTTTTCAATGATTTCACCAATTGGGGAACTTCGCTTATAGCCATCTTCATTTCCTTTCTGTATTTATCTATACTGAAATCACCTTGATGACCGATACTGTCTTTGATACCGTTCTGGTAGGGGCGGGATCCCTTGGCTTCATGAAAAAACAAGGGGTAAACCTTCCGGTCATTCAGCTTTGACCCTAACCCTTTCCTGCTATTGATACAACGCTGAATGGCATGTACCATTGTTTCACCTGCCCACTACACATCTGGACAATAAGAGCAATTTTGTCAGGCAACTTACCTAAGCCACGTATTACTATTTTCTGTACCCGAATCCACCAGCACTCGACGATAAACTCCCTGTGTACATATTTCTCTTTCAGTTCAACAGCCAGCACTCGGAGATTACGTTCCTTTGTGCAGATGTCTCTTCTAGGTCAGCAGCCCGTACCGCGAGAAATCGAGCAAGCCAATGCGTCAAATCAAAAGACGACCTCCCCTGCGAGAACCTTCAGTGAAATATGGCTTTCCAATGAGGCCACGTTTTTAAGAATGAAATTTCGAATTTTTTTCGGGTGTTGGTATGTTCGCGGGTGTCCGACGCAAGGAGCCTGTCTCACACTAGTGCCACCAAACTCGATGGCAAATCTGCAGGCAGCCCTATATAGACGCCATTATTTCCCGAAATTCTTGGGCATCGGAACATAGCTAGAGAACTATATTCAGCCAAACATTTCTCCAACTACCCAGGATGGACCAAGAATTCTCAGTTAAGGTGGCTGTATACGACTTATCCCATGGACTAGCAGCCATATATTCTCCAATGATCCTCAACACGAAATTGGACGCCATTTACCACACGTCCGTCTTGGTCTATGGAAAAGAGTACTATATTGACCAGGGAATCAAGGTGTGCGACGCACCCGGGAAAACGAAATACGGCACGCCCATTGAAGTAAACGACATGGGGGTGACCCAGATAAGTCCAGAAATTTTCGGCGACTTTCTCGACGAGCTTCAAAACCACAAAGATGGGAAGTACTCCGCTTCCGCATATGATCTTTTTGATAATAACTGCAACCACTTCACCGATGTTTTGCTAGAGTTTTTGGTGGGCAAAAATCTCGACGACCGGATCTTGAACCTTCCCCAGCGGGTGTTGTCAAGTCCGAACGGCCAGCTTCTCAGACAAATGTTGGGGGGCGGCAAGGGTGGAGCGCAAGGTAATGCCCGATTCGGGTTTTAAATTATGCATCGTGGTATTTGGGGTGGTGAAGTCTGCAACTGTGGAAACGCGGCGGATACAAAATGGCGTGCATTCGAGTTTCTTGTCCCAGATGTGAACAAAAAATAAAAATAGTTGTAAAAGTTTGACCGTTGAAATCACAGCGAAACTTCATCTTAATACAATAAATTTAAAGGATGAGATGGGGTTGCACATCTTAGCTTTGCTCATCAAACACCCCCACTAGACCGATGTTTCAAAAGTTCGCAAGTATAGAAACAACCATGCACAGATACAACGAGCGCCCAATTGCGTGCCTGCGAACCCTCACTAATACTTGGCTGCAAATTTGAAACGCAGGAGCGGTTTTGCGTATAAATTCAGCGATGCCCACGCATAATTTGATCGCAATTACATCCGAGTTTATCCTTTTTTGCCTTTTCTTGATATGGAGTCTTCAACAAAGCAAATGAACAACAATATAACTTTCAATCCACGAGCCTCCGGAAGCCTTACTGTTGCAGCCTCCAGCGGACACACTGTGACCGGAACAGAGGAGTCAGAAATAGACATGACTGTTTCATCCAACCTTGGAGCTGAATACGCCCAGTCTAGCTCTTATAATTTGCCCAGCCAAAACCAGGGCAATTCGAAATCATTCTGGAACCTGGCCGTTATGTCAGGTTACCCTTCTCACAACACTGGACTCGGAAACTTAATGGAGTCCCCGCAATTGGATAGCCAGGAGATACAATTGCCTAGCTTTATGTTTAACTCGATCTACACTTCGGGCAATCAAGATAGCTTCAAGCCCAACCATTATCCTCTGGGGGCTGAAAGAGTACCCCTCAACTCAAAGGACTACAACAACATCAGTAATAGAAGAGTCGCAGGAAAGGACGCTTCTGTCAGCCCTTTGCAACCTTTCATTAATCACTACTCGAACAACCAAATCATCGCAAATGCGACAAAGAAAAAGACTGGATACTCCGGAAACTATAATCCGAGAGGGGCGAGTTATGATGGAAGAACAACCTCTTCTGAAACAAAGACATCTTCTCTTTCTGACTCGAACACTTATGCAAAAGCGTACAATTCAGGACTGCATACCATTGAGGCTAATAGTTCAGATTCTCTCGAGATGTTGGGTATCGAACTTGCTTATAAGACACAAGTCAACAAGGCGATGTATGCAAAGCTTTTATCTCTCAATGCGGACAACGGAGACTCTTCTCAAGCAGATTTACAAACAGAAACAAAGGACTCAATGAGACTTCCCCCAAATTATCATCAGTTATTCAGAGATCTAACCCATACGTTAAACGAAAGAACTCAAGAATTAGAGGAGACAAAATCGATCATGGAAGCCATTTTAGTTAGCCTCGTCATGACCAAAGACAGCACAATCACGACTAATGGAACCTTTGATGCCCAAGATTNCGACTAATGGAACCTTTGATGCCCAAGATTTGGCCCACAAAATCACTAGTAAAATGGCTGTTTTGCAATCGGAGAATGAGGCACTTTTGCAGATGGTTAGCCACAGTAATAAACAAAGTCTCGTGATTGAATTGGGCATTCTTAAAAGCGAGAATCACGCATTGCGGGAAAAAATCAAAGAAATGGGTTTACAGGAGTAACAAGAGACTTACTCTCCTAATTAATTTAATTCAATTAAATACATGAGACATAAAAAGATTTTGCTCGCAGAAGCCGCTCGCCTTCACAAAGTTCATTCCTCATAAACAGTTTTTCAAAATGCAATCGGTGAAAGGAGGATATGAATCAGATGAAACTAAGCGAATGCTTGAACAGGTCTCAATTACAAAGAAAACTAGCTCAATGTCTCCCCATAAAAACCACCATGAATTGTTTCTGGGACAAAACAACCTCACAAATTCCTCGACACCGTGCGCCACTACATTTAAGTGCCAATTATCCGCCGATTTCATGGTGCTGGGGATACATACAAAGGTCCGCAACGTTTGCTACCTGGAGCCGAGCCCTTCTGGCGAGACGTCTGGCGTCAATGACATTGCTGACTCGGTTTCACAAAGCGAACGTGTCGACAACGGGCAAGGCCAGATCCCCGATGAATATTATAGCAGAACATCTTTAAACACCTGCGAGGTCTATCTAGACCAAAAAATCTTCCAGATTCCCATCCTCGAAGCCATGTTTTTAATGTCATCAATGAGTCGATTTGGGAAAAGTATCGGCAACATCAAGGATATGTTTGGAGGATAAAAGCATGGGGTGGCTCAAGCTCGAAAAGTTTCCAGTAGCAAAGAATTGTCCACTACCACAAATCAAAGAATTCTCTCCAAGACGCCCAGTTGTCCATTTCGACATCATAAATGTAAGCCATGGAATGTCTTAAGGAGGATTGCAAATACTGCGGCTGGTAGTCGTATATGAACATGACAAGAGCCCAAGTTGCCACAGCAAAGTACTTCCACGTTTTATCGTAGATTTTGGACTTGAGGCGATTTGCCTGTGCAGTATTCAAGTCGTTGAACTTGACTCGGCCACCGTGAAGCTGTATCGACGGCTGGCGGCATTGAAGATACATATCGAGGGCGATTTTGCCGGACGCAATCAATACACGCGAGAAGCAATATAAGGTGATCTGGTGGGTTATCCCCGGGTTGAACTGCCCGAAGTGCTGGGAGTAAACCACCCACCCCGCAACCGCACCGGCCACGAATTTGGTCAAGCCCTTGTTAGTCCCCAACATCCGGTCCTGTTTCAACAAATTGACGACCGTTTTATAGATTATTGCAAAAGATGCCAAGACTAGCGAATGCTCTTTGGTCGCCTTCAACACCTGCTTGAGGCGGGGTCCCATGGGGCCTGACCGGTAGAGTAAGTTGATTACCAACGCGTGGGAGAACCGGATCTTTCCACCGTAGACAATTCCATTCCGGGACGACCTGACGATTTCGAGGAGCGGGCGGCAAAGGGGGTTTGTTAATATAGACATACGGCCGGCGTACTGGAGGTGTGGAGCGGAGAATGGAGTAAATACTGCAAGGTGAGCAGAGCGCGTACCGAGGTTAGTGCGATTAGTGCGAATACACTGTGGAGAAATTGGCTGGCAGCGGGCGGGTGGAGACCTGTGCGCGTCAAGCCAGTCTTTCATGGCACTATTTAGACAAAACGATCGGCCAATGTGCGGCTGACATGAACGATCGTTGGATTTGCGCCCGGACTGGCTCGCCTAGCTCGCCCGGCCCGCCCCAATGGGCTGGATATATGTAATTGTCTTCCCGACTACGCCCGCATATAGCTTTGGTGGAACCTGCCATCTTCAAAGTTCGGTCCGCTGAGCCCGGGGGTAATCTTTGCCCTATGCCATTCTATTTAATTGAAGGCCACTGTTGTCATGTCTACTTTTTTCTGCCTTACGAGCAGAGTCTTCCAACCTCCGAATATTACTGCGACAAGTAACATGGGAAACTGAAGCGGAGATAAAAAAACATAGTAATGCACAGAACTCATTTTGCTTGTCTTTATTCTATAGGCTGCTCTGTTTAAACAGTACGGCATATCCTGACGCAGGATATTATTCAGTGGGTGGCCTGTTGTGACGTCTTTTCTGATGTATGCCGCTCGCATTTCTAGTCTCACTGCGTTTCAAAAATTTTTCAAACTGAGAAAAAAATTCAGGCGAGAAAATTTTAACTTTTTTTTGTTACAGACAAGTCTTCCGTCCCCAAACTTTCAAAAGGCAAAACAATCCTCCTTTTTTTCTTTCAAAGGTCACTGCCATATTTTCCTTCAGCCCACTGTTCTGTTAGCTCTGCCTGGCCTTTAGTCCCAGACTTACAGCCTCTTTAAATTATCACTCCCCTGGACGCCTGACCAGTTATTCTGCCTGGTATAAATATTCCCCTGGACTTTTCTTAGCGTGAACTTTAAAGCGAGTTGTGAAAATGTCTATCTCATACGCTAACGTCGTCGCTAAGAAACACGACGCCGAAGAAGCCGAGCCTGCATCCCATATCGCTGACGAGCCTGCTGGCGCTTCCGCTCAAAAAGTTGATTCTGCCGCCCCCGCCTCCGCCACTGAACAATCCACAACCACATCTGTTCCAGAGTCTCTGATCTCTGAGTCTTTACCAATGAAAGAGGACAAAAAGACCTTGACCCCTGCCCCGGTTCCTTCCAAATCCGTGTGGGGCTCTACCAATGCTGCCGTTCAAGCTTCCGACGTTGACGAACATAAATGGCCCACTCCTGACAGAATATCAGAGATCGGAAACCAAACTCAGAAGACCTCTACCAACCCCGCTTCCAAATTCATCAAGCCTAACAAGTGGGTACCCATTAGTGCTAAGGTTGTCTTGCCAAGCCCTAGGAACTCACAGCTCAACGGAGGTAGTGGAAACCAGCTGAAAAACAAGAGAAAGAACAAAAACACTCGGAAGAACAAAGTATTCCAACAAGATCCCGCTGCCAATGGCTTTGTCCATGGCAAGTCTGATGAGTCAAAAGAGGAAGAGCATCTCGAGATCGACGAAAAGAGCCGTCATAACAGCTTGCCTCAATCTGAAGAAGGTCAAGAAAACAGCATCGAACAAGGACAAAGTCAGCAAAATTACCAAAATGGTGACAAACGTTTTAATTCTCAGCAGCAAAAAACTTATAGAAGATTCAACCAGAACGGAACAGTGCCAGGCCAGCAAAATTCCAGACCCCAGCAGCAGCCTCAACAGCGCCAGCAAGGTACTTTCTATCAACAATTTGTTCCTCAGCAATATCAAGCCAACAACAGGCAATTTAGACCTAACGGGTCCTATGGTGGAAGATCCAACAGTAACGGAAGTATCCACCAAGGAGCAAATCAATTCTCCCCTCAAAATGGAGGCTTTATTCCCATGGGCTCTATTCCCTTCGTTCCTCTTCCGCAACATCCTCAACCAATGATGGGAATGCCATATGGTGCTCCAATTCCCGTTCATATTCCTCCACCAATCAGTCCCAAGCAAAACCCTCAACAAGCATTGACTCAACAGATAGACTATTACTTCTCTTTGAACAACTTGATAAGAGATGTCTTTTTGAGAAAGAACATGGGTACTGAAGGCTGGGTCGATTTGGACTTGATCTTGAACTTTAAGAGAGTAAAAATTATTGTCAACGGTATTAGAAATTCTATTGAAGAGTCTGATGAAGCGGTAAAGGAAGAGTTGTTGGACAAGTCTATTGTCAATGCCGTACAACAATGCCAGAATTTGGAGGTTGGTTACTTGAACGGAAAGGAAGCTAATGATACCAAAGCTACTGAAATTCAATTGAGAGTGAAACAAAATTTTGAGCAGTGGATTATCTCGGAAAACTAATTATGCTGGAAACAGTCTCTTTTTTGTTCGAGGAATTTCTTTTCCTTTTTTTTTTTATTTTTACCACTAGACGGATTTTTGGCTCAGAATTCACTCTCCGGCATCAAAGTAAGAATTGTTTGACTGAACAAAGATGCTTGCATGTACATAATGGCGATAATTGAGCTTCTTCATAAAGTGATGCCAATTCCGAAGCTCAACATGAAGACTGCAAAAGCGACCAATTATATTTGTTGAAGAATTAGCGGTTGATATTATGTGGACTGGCTGCGAGTGTTTAGCAGAAGCCGCTGCATGTCTCATACTTCTTTATCGCCGTCAATAGATGAGCTTGAATAATCTTCTGAAGTCTGACTGACCTCGAGACATTTAATAATAAATGGCTCGGCAACTGCGCCATCCAAGTAAGAGAGGTCCTCCTCAGGTATAATGAGCGGCCAAACCCACTTGGCACACGCTGCAAAAAATATTAATACACCTGGAAATCCGACTGCCCCTTTCGTCAAAGTAATCGCAAACTCCGCCACACCAGCAACTACCTGTAATAATAGGTATAAGTGGAACCATTTTCGCTTGTTCTTGGGTATTTTATTGAGGTCCTTCCAGAGTCGGGGACATGTTGCATCACTCTCAATGTAATTTTTGTCCACAAAAAGAAATTTTATCTTATTGACGACAGCGCCACCATGTAGGCCCGAGATACCCATAATGAGAAACAACCCACTTAAAATGGCCTGGGGAATCAAACCTAGTAGTATCAAGAAAGGACCAGACATCATGACAAATGTCATGGCTCCTTGAACTGAATTGGTGATGCGCTGTTCTACGACAGACACTGGTTCTCCACTCTCTGAATCAAATTCGACCAATGAGGCTGTGTGCAAAGGTGCTTGAGGTATTAAACCGTTCGGGGCAGGAATTCCTAGTATGCCAGAAATTCCAGTCGTCAAACCAAGAAGCATAAAATCCCAATGAAAAGATGCGGGTTTCTTGAGGGGGAATTCCTTCAGTTGGCACATCAATGACGACACATTATGGTCGAAGTAAAATAGAATCGTGAGCAAGATTGCAAAAGGAATTGCCAAGAACACATCAGCGGTTGCAATGTTTTCATTTGGCCAGAAATGTATGAACCATCCATGTGTTCTCCCTACTTCCACGGACAGAGCTGTTGGAGCAAATGCTTTGGTGATTGGCAAATGAGCCAAATGCACGTCTTCCAAGAAGCCTCCAAAATGAATGAAGCCTGTAAAAAATATAACAGAAGCAGGCACACCATAGTCAACAAAGACTTTTCTGGTCCATGGTTTGAAGTAGTGTAGTTCAGAGCCGAAGACATAGGATCCCAAACCAAAAAGCACCATCAATAGACTGATCATAACAGAGCAAAACCCAGAAGCAATACCCTCGTCATGAAACTGCCGATTTAGCATTTGAACTGCTTTCTGACAATAGACAATGCAAATGAAAAAACCAAATACCTCACAGGAGAAGTTAGAAATAATCTTCATGAACGAAACCCAGTTCATAATTGCAATGGCAAAATGCATGACCATGGACCAGAGATAAATCCAACACATGAAAGGAAAATAAGGCGTTCCTCTCGGTTGGACAATGTCGTAGACTGTGTAACTGAAAATTGCTATAGGGCCTGTGACGCCCACTATACAAAGCGGCTGCCCAGAGAATAGGCCGAAAACTAAGCCCGCCATAGCAGAGCTCATAAGCACTTCATTAACACCATACAGGTTGGCCGTTCGGTCGAACATATCTTGTGCAAAAGCAATGGCAGGAAGTAGGTTCGTGAAGAAAATGAAGACGATGGACGGAATAACTCTATAGTTGTATGCATCAGTGAAGTCGGAGAGGTAGAAGCGCAGCCTTGTTTTGATATCATTTAGGACACCTCTGCCCCATAGGAGTTTGTGTTTGTGTTTCATGGTGCCTCTTGCTGAATGTTTGAAGAAGGGGGAATGTTGTTACCAGGTCGCAGATTGTGTCTAGTCTCGCCGTAATGACAGAGAGGGGGTGGGCAATGATTTATGCGCTTATGGGAGTTCTTGACCCATGGGAGAATTTATGTTTGGGTGGAAAGACTATACTCCTAAAAAACGTCTCTGAGTGTTCAACTGGTTATTTTTCTTTGAAGAGCTCATCGTTGACGGGCGCTTCGCCACTAGGTGCGCCGTGAAAACGTGGGTCACGATGAGGATGGATGCCCCAAGACCGATACGAAATAATTTCGTTCCAACAAAATCAAATTTAAGTGCTTCAATTAGAGGAATATTTAGCAATTTTTGTTACCGAAACAAAAATTGAACAAAATACCGCCCAAAATATTTTAGCTGGTCTTTTTGTTTTCACATGATCGTGTAGATTTACTGATGTAAATGTAAATGCTAGTAATATTGCCGCATTTTTTAGAATTTGAGCTTTCTTGATACAGCAGGCTTTATGCAAGACTCTCCTTTTTAGGAGCATTTGCAAGTAGAATTGGGCATCCGGTTTTTGATAGCCCAATCAAACGCATGGAATAAGTTTACTTAATAATTCTGGCCCGACATACACCATATCGGACCACAACGTTCAAAGTATTCGTAAACCTCACTGCATGCAGTTCTTAGGGTCTCAGCGAAGTATTCCAAGTATTCGAAATTATGTGCCCGGTGCGTGTCCTAGCCTCAAGCGGCCACATAAGAAAAGCACCACGTAAATGAAGAGCAGATTCAACACTTACGGATAGAATCGATACCGTCGTGTCCAAAGTCAGTTTTCAGATTCAAGACTATAAATTTCTGCTCCTTCAGGAGGAAGAAAACCTTTTGTCTCTCTTACCTGTCTAACCTGTTTAACGCCTTAAAGGGACTCCAAAAAACCCTCTTCCAACTTCTTTGGAGTCACTATGAACGATGCTTGCGATATAGCACAGGCTTCCAGTAAATAAAAAAAAAGGCTACATCCCTAACAAACGATCCTTTTTTTTTATTCAATATGTTGTATTCAAACGAGCGTTCATTCAAAATTGAGTAGCTGTCAGACCCACCATGAGTAGTGCGCTACCCATGGGTGCAAAATTGACCTGCGATGACGGAGGTGCCTGAGACCCCCCTTTGGTGGGGGTCTTACCCACTTTTCATTTCCTCTTCTCGATGTGTCCCTTGAATATCCCCGGTCTCCTCCTGGAGCCTTCCACTGAAGCAACCTCTGACGCCCACACGGAAGGTCAGCCCCTTTTGAACCTTATCATGCAATAAGGCGCCAAACTCCTCGGTGCGATCTCTGCGACTTTTCACCTCGGATTAATTATTTGGTAGCTGGCTCTTCAGAACTATCATCCGCTTGATTGAAGCTTGTGTTGCTAACCTCTGAGCGTACCGAAGACCCGTCGGTACCATAGAATATCTAACCATAGAATGTTGGATGTATTTATCAGCGGGCCCCATCACAAACAACAGAATACTTGTGCTTATTTTATGGCTTCAAAGATATTTTGGGGTTTTATAAGAACACATCAAACTTGCATATTGCCATCTTTTGCAATTCCCAAGCTCCTGTAACTCCTCGGTCAATGATGTGTTTCGTTTCCCCTAAGCTAAACCCCTCCACAACTTGTCTTACACAACAGCATCTCCTCTCTTGTGTAACTGGAGCTGACTCTCTCTCTTATTTCCTTATTTCAGCCTTTTCAAGCTCTTCAATGGTTATGCCTGTTGATTCCAAACTCTACCAGTTCAGGTTATCCCAAAGGATTGGAGCAAGGTATTCGAATGCTTTCTCTTGCACATTCCCCGAAAGACTTCAATCTTTTTGAGCTCTAAGTACACTTTCCTTGAATTTGATAAATTTTTCTTGTGATGGTTTGCTTTGCGGAAAGGCTCTGAGGTGCCAGGTCAACCAAGAGTCAATTCTGAATAATTGCCGTCCGGAAAGCCTCAAACATAGTCTCTTTCAAATTCTTGAGGAACATTACCAACCTATGTAATGTTGATTTTCCTTGCATCATAATGATTTATGACTGTATCGAGCAAAGGAAAATTCTTGGCCGGCAAAGGCTCTCGAAAATTAATGCCTCGAAACAATTGAAATGCTCACCAGAAGAAAATAATCTCGAGGACCTCAAGATATGAGTGGCCAAAAACAGCACATCAAGCATACTTTTTTTTCGGGGGCATTTAATTCGGGTCATCACAGCCTGCTTACTCCGACATCGTCTGCACACACTTATCTCCCAAGCCGGGATATTTTAGTGATGACGAAACAAATACCAGGCACGTATTTACCAGCAAAACTACATGGTTGTAGCTAATGCATCCAAAATTTCCTTTGTTCAAACTATCGGCAAAAATCACTTTCATTGGATACCAGCTTTGATTATGGAGAAAAGGGCCTATATTCCCCTGTAAGATTGAAGGCATAACAAACAATACGCAACGAACGGGAGAGAAAACAAGAGAATACGAGGTAAAAAGATTTACACCAATAATGCGATGTTAAATTTTCCCCCCAGCGCCTCCTTCTTTGTCAATCTCATTCGCCCAAATCTCCGCAAGCTCTTTAGTCATCTCCTCCTTTTCACGAAGACTCTGGCACTTGCCAGACAAGGCATTCATAGTCAAACCGTGGTTGGTTCTATATATATCCATGGTTTTCCCGAGCTGTAATCGGGTGGCGTCTGGAAAGGTCTCTGAAGAATACAGATGAGAATCGATATAGTTGATGATTGCCTTCCTTCTCTTATAAGTGGACGAGGCCCCTCTCCACGAGTAGCCATAAAGCTCATTTCTTTTCTCCACTGATGGAATACCTGGTTTCAGCACATACCACTCATCAAGCAACTTCATCACGGTAGTCGAGTCAGACCTCAATTTAAGAGAGGGAACTACCTTTTGAAGCATTGATGAACCAGCGAATGCTGATCCCTCCAATGCTGTTTCCAAAGAAGTAATATTTCTTGCTGCAGTTCCAGGAGTGTCAGAACCAGGGCCCTCAATTTTCCCAGCATTTTGAGTAATCACAGGATTGATGAATTTGGCATTGGGTCCAGCTACCTTATCACACACAACCGCCGACATGTGAGCATTCTGAAGAATGACATCGTTCAATTGAGTAAATTTCTCGAGGGCAGATCCATGAAACTCCTTTACGGTCTCTTCTATCGAGCTCACAGACTTTCCCATCTCAGTCACAGTCTCTTCCAAGGAATTAAGTCTCTTTTCATTTGATTCCAAGGTAGATTTGAAGGAGTAATCCCTAGCATCTTCATTCAAGTACCTATCATTGATCACTTCCCATAATTGGTCGCCTACAGAAGCCTTGATTTCTTCTATTATCTTTCCCTCTCTTTCTTGGAGAACGCGGAGTATGAGATCCCCCCGGGTCAGTTTCACTTCATTGAACTCTTGTTTCACTCCATCGAATTCTCTGACTAGGGTTGTGTAAAGCTTGTTTATAGCAAACTTCATCAGGTCAACTTTCTTCAGAAATGCAGGCGCCAAGATGTTTGCCAAGGCTCTTTTTTCTTGAATATTATCACATAGCCCTAACTCTTCTTCCGCTCTGATTACTTTCTCCTTGAATCTGAGAAACTCCTCGTCTTTTGTGATGGGGTGTTGTGCAAAGATACTTTCGGGTGCCCGGTCGACTAATATTGTCAAATCCTGAATGATTATCCTCCTGAAC
>NKZP01001082.1:0-156059 GCA_002370765.1 Metschnikowia similis
AAGAGACGACTCTGGGGCTAAGTATAGTTTGGATATTATAAGTTCCAGTCAATGCATTAGTAGACAATAAAGCTCAACAAGTCTCCCACATCAATGTCAGTGTCTCAAACACCTGAACACCCACCTGATGATGTCACAGATGTGAAAGATGCGCCTATTTTGACTGGCAAAGCAGAAATTCTGTCGCCTCGCGCTGAAAGCACCGAGGCCGTTTCCGGGCCGTCGTCAGAAACCGAAAGTCTGGAGACAGACCTAAAGCGCTTGCGAAGAGAGTTGGACCTAGAACCTAGACGAATAGTACTCGCCAAGGTAAAGGGCTATAGGGCATGGCCGGGAATGATCCTAGATGAAGCGCTCCTTCCAGAAAACATACAGGCTTTGAAGCCCAAGACACTAAAACTAGCCAAAAAACTGAAGAAGCCGGTGATCATCATCCCAGTCCGCTTCTTCTATGATGATACATACATTTGGATGAAGTCTTGCGATGTATCTCCTTTGAACAGCGAAGCCATCGAGATGTACTTGGCCAAAAAAACCAATGCGAAGAAAGACACTTTGACAGACGCCTACAAACTTGCAAAGGATCCTCCTGACATGCTTGATTTTATCACATGGGGCTCGAAAGGACGGCCTCCAACACCTGAGCCCGGCGCAGAAGATGCGGAGGCTACTGACTCAGATATAAGTGGTGAGCCTCAGCGGAAGAAGCTCAAGCTCAAATTCAAGATCAAACGAAAACAGGCTGCAAAGAAGGTCTCAAATACAACGGCACATGCCAACATGGTGAAAGATGCGAGCAATGAACCAAAGGAGGATCGTGAAGAAGATGCCGAGGGGTTTGACTCTGACTGGGGCCTAGATGAGGGCAAGTTCGACTTCCAGAGCGGCGATTACATATTCGACGACGAGGAGGAGCAGAAAGCTTACTTTAGCAAGTTCCCAACGGCATCGGAACTAGCGGCGAACTTGAGCGTCTACCAAAGCCGGTTTGCCGGGCTCCACTTCCTGGTGTCTCCACAGCTCATGCTGGGAGAGGAAGGAGATGAAAAGAAGGTAATGGCCGAGCTCCGCAAAGTGGAAAAGCTAGTGGGGCTGGCGGATACCCCGCTCATTGCTTTTAGAAAGTCTCCGCTATACCGTGTGTTGCTTCTTACGGTGCACAAGCCAGCGGAAGTGTCAAAGTCCGAGACTGTGAGAATGTACATTGGGAAAATCTTTGGCAAAATCTCATTGCAGCCGTGTGTGATAACAACAGATGATCTATGGAGCAAACCCGATTCCCTGGATGCAGACAAGAGTGAAGAGGCTAGCGCAGAAGATGGAATGAGCAAAGAAAAAGACTACGATCCAGAAATTAATGCGAGCGAGCATGCGCTGAACGGGCATGGGTTGAACGGGCATGACTTGGGCGGAAATCAATTGGGTGGGCATGAATCGAGCGAAGATGCCAAGATCAGAGCAGAACATGGAGCGAGCGCCGAACAAAGTGGAGTTGGTGGCAACACAAACGGTGTGTGTGGAGAGAGTCATGTTGAGAACTATCCGATACAGACGGGGCAGAGTACACCGTGGGGGCATATTGGAAACGAAAAGAATGTGGGGGTGTAGTAGCTGAAACAAACACTAGAGACAAGATCAAAGCGAGGAAAGAGTCGCAGAGGATCACAAAAGAGTTTTAGAGGGTTGCAGAAGATGGCGTTGCCTCAATACTCATAACGGGAGGCGTATGGGCCGACGGTATTAATAGACATTGACTGTATGGTAGGCTCAGTGGAGATGCGTGCGACCGCGTAAGATAAGCCTGTTTAAGCTTTTAAGCGCGCACGTGACCGCACGCAGAATAAGCGTGCGCGTCCCGAAACACCAAAAGGGGATTAAATCCTCAGAGCTTTCGGTTGTTTTGAGGACAGAATTGAGCACAGTCACATCCTAATCCACGCAAGCACCCCAGAAAAGTATGTATACGCAAGGCCATGACCGCCTAGGAAACGGACCCAAGCCCAGAGACGAGGCCGGCCCCGCGACCGCCCAAGCGCCGTCTTTCCACCGGTGTGTATTTGTGGGAGTTTTTTGAGAACTTGTTGCCCAATTGGGCACATTGTGTTTCCTATTATGGAGGGGTGCATAGACACCCATGGACGACCCCGGGTATGAAGCCTCCATCTAGCACACGTTTGAGGAGAAAGTGGCAGGGACGTTTTGGTGGCACTGGCTTCCTGGTGGCGTCCCGTGAAAGTTGCTCAAAGCGAAAACACATTGTGATGCACGTGTTGGAGTGGCGCCAATGCAGCAGCACAAACGGGACCAGCAAGCCAACGCCAGCGGCAGCCAAGCAGCGGGGCAAACCCACCACAGCAGCATTTACTAACTACAGTGTCGGAGGTTAGCAACTCGACCAAATTGGAAAACAACGAGGAAGTTTTGGGCGGAGCACCCGGCGCACAGTTCAGTCGTGGGTCGGTGAGCGGAGTTGGCGGAGACGATGACGACGACGACGAGCCTTCCGGCGGCAAGCAGCAGAAGGAGCGGCGCAAGATCGAGATCAAGTTTATTCAGGACAAGTCCAGAAGGCACATTACGTTTTCCAAGAGAAAAGCCGGCATCATGAAGAAGGCGTACGAGTTGTCGGTGTTGACGGGAACGCAGGTGTTGTTGCTAGTGGTGAGCGAGACCGGGCTCGTGTACACGTTCACCACGCCCAAGTTGCAGCCGCTCGTGACCAAGAGCGAGGGCAAGAACTTGATCCAGGCATGCTTGAACGCGCCCGAAGAGCTGTTGGGCGACGACCAGGGCGACCAGAGCGACGGCAACTCGCAAGAGTCCGCCGACCAGAGCCCTGCGCCTCCTCCACAGCAGCACCCAGCAGTGAATAACCCCGCGCACCAGGCGGCCACCCACCAGCAGTTACCGCCCGCGCACTTGCCGCATGGAATGCCGTACCAAGGCCAAGGCATGCCGCAACAAGGCGGCTTACCCATGCCCCAGGCGGGCGGGTACAATGACCCCTACCAATACTTTGGCAACATGGCCAACGGCAACATTCCCAACCAACAGCAGTATCAGTAGGCGAGGGCATGTGTGTGGACGCCGAGGGAGGGGGGGTTTCTTGATAGTTGTACAAAAGATAATATCATGATCGCTACATATAGAGATAGTGAGGGGTGTAGTGACAGGAAAAGGAGAGGGATAGGGGAAGGACAAGAGGGGAGGAGACGACAGAAAAGAGACGAGACAAAGCCGCAGCGATCGGAAAAGAGAGGAATAAAGAAGTACACGATTTAAAAAAAAAAAACGTCCCCAGATGGGGCAAGAACAAGCGCAAGAGCAAGCCCCCATTGAGCCCCTCCAAGCCAGTGCTAAAAAGACCAGCCATGACAGACGCTGGTGCAGGGCATGAAGGCCTGTGCAGAGTCCCAAGCCCAAACTAGTGCGGTCCAGAAGACGCCATCCGAATCCATCCGGATGGAGCCAGACTCCAGCGCTGGTTATTCGGGGCACCAGCACCGGCAAGCTTATGAGCCCTAGCCCATCTAGAGCCGCACGGGCCGAGCCTAGCAGCCAGCCAGTCAGCCATCCATTGTCCAGAGACTAACAATCAAGGAGCATGGGCCGAGTGTGTAGCGTACTTGCATGCTGCGTGAGAGCCAAATAGAAATGCATACGTACGAGGTCAGTGCTTGGTTCGATTCTCTTTATGTTCGTGCCAAATGGTCATTTGCCTGAGCATTGAGAGATTTATAGTTTGGCTTGCCATTGTCGCCCTCCTGTCGCGCGTTTCATGACTCGGTGGCGGCCCCGTGCTAAAGTGCGAAGCTGCCGTGCGTAGAGAACCGTAAAAACTGGAGGGTTACCTCCACTCCCAGCCCCACCTCCAAACACCAGCCCCAAAAAACCCGGTGTGCCTTGGAAGAAGCGGCTACTTGAGGGTCTATTGCCGGTATGGCTGTACCAGTACAGTACCAATACAGTACTAATATAGTGCTTGGCTGCGCGCCCTGGCGTGCACAGAAGTTTCGCCGCCGCATTGTCCATTTTTTAATGGCTCCCTAGTCAGCCTGCACCAAAAGCCTATTCGCACCGTCTTCTGCCAGACTGTACGACCACCGGGTCAGGCACCTGGCCGCCAATAATGCCCGTGCTTCTCTAAGATTGAACAGACATACATGCGCCTTGGTGCGGGAGCGTCACCTACAGACCACACTTTATTAAGCTCCAAGGAGCAGTGGCCACAGAACACTGGCCTCAGAACAGTGGCTGAGAGTGGCTTTAGAACATTGACCAGGAAAAGCGACCCGAGGGGTTCCTGGTGTTCCTGGCCGATGTTTCTGGGTCTCTGTCCCTGGTGGTTGCCGGCGTGTACGGAAAAACGCCTATCCCGCGAGATTCAGTGCACTTTACATACCATCCGCAATAGCCAAACCCGCGAAAACCAGGCTTTGCATGGGCCCTCCGCGAGACGCACGGCAGGGCCGATTTCGTTGAGACAGGCATCGCAGGGCTGAATCAGCCTGCACACGCGCGTGCAACGCGCGGCATCCTGGAAGATAATGTGGGTGGAGACAATCGGACCATGACCCAGGCATGGGCGCTCCTCGCAGCGGGTGGGGCGGGATTCCAGTTGATTATAGCCGAGAATCGCCCCTCCAGGCCCGGTGTGATGTCGGCACCCCTAGCCCCTGAGGTCACCCTCCTCCACTGGCCCCTCGGCTCCGTTGCAACGCCGCACAACCCTCCTCCCCACATACAGGGCCACCGGAGAACAATACTCTATTATGTACTTTGTATTTCTCCTTCGTGCGTGGCTGCCCTCATAAAAGGCAACTTTGCCACCGCCCTCGCTCCTTTCCATAATTTTCTTCCTCTGTCACTTGCTTGCCACGCACCAAGCCCTACGCCTGTCATCTTCTTACAGGCATCGTCCCCAAGCTCTGATAGACCAGCCGTTGCGTGCCTTGGATTCGGTACCACAGCCCAGTGTGTACCTGCGCCTGCCGTGCAAGTGTTCGAAAGAATACTCGCCGCCACCGCCAAGCCTATTATATCGACTGCTGTCCACCCACAGAGCCCCCCGCCCAACCACGTGAGCGTGCTGGCTCCACTGGCTTCCTCACCAATACTTAGACTCCGGGCTGGCCGCATATCCTAACCAAGCCCTTCGCACGAGTGATCCTCGAGACCCCTAGAATTGGCCGTGGACGAGACTCTTGCGTGCTCGCCCAGCCCCACCGCCGCGCTTGATCCCTCATGTTTCAAAACTACACTCCGAACATCCTGGAGTTCCTATTGGAACAGCCCCAGGAAAACGGCCCGGTGGCGTCCCGCAATATTTGGGGCCCACTTGGTTCGTCCCAAGCAAGTGCCACCATACAAACTGCGCCCGAGCATGCGCCTTGCGACGACAAGTGCACCGCGGGCCCCCAAGCGGTTTTGAGTGAGCGGTATGCCCATTTGATGCAGCCTGTTGGCACGGTCCCCCGCAAGGCGCCAGGGCCGCTCTGCCCCAGCTACTCCACGAAGTTGCTTCAGCACGGCGACGAGCCCTGGACGCGCTCCCACGAACGGGGCCTATGGGCACCGCTGGACAACGCCGCCTTCCTCATGCGTCCCCAATCGCACCAGTTCCCGCGAGTGTCCCCGTTCAATGTGCACGGCTCCGGCATTGCACTCAGCTGCTCGTCGTTGGGCAGCGACACGTACGACCGTTTTGCGCAATTCAGCGAAGCCACGCACGACTTCAGGCCCGAGGAACTCAAGCACGAGTACAAGCTCTACAACGAGTTCAAGCGCGACCGGCTCAAGCAAAAGCAGAGGAGGGAGTGCCAGGAAAAGGAGCCCGAGGAGCTGTTCGATGTGGGGGCCAACATCAGCGACGAGGAGCAGCGCATCATAGAAACCTATTTCAGCCAGGACCCCCATGGCCGGGTCAAGACCACTGCAAGCGTGTTGAACCGGCGGTTTGCACGCGAACGCGAGCGCTTTGAAAAATGCAAGTTGCTTGAGAAAGTGGGCACGGCGTCCGCGGGAAAGCAGCAGTTTGTGTTGGTGGGATTCAAGGCCGGGCGCTTGGACGTGTTTTCCATGGGCGAGCGGCCGAGGGAGCGGCTCGAGATCGGCTCGTACGTGATGGTCAAGGCCGACCGCGGCAAGGACTTGGGCCGCGTGGTTGACACGGGCTTCAGCCTCTCCAAGGCCAGGTTTCTCAAGGTGTTGCAATTGATGGAGCTGCACATGGCATTCAGCGAGGTGTGCGTGGATACGGTGCCGGTACAAGAGTTTATCCAGAGAAACAGCACCACGGTGACCGAGGCCTGGGACACCATCACCAAGACCCCCAAGTCCGGCGGCGTGGCGGAAAAGGCAGACAAGTCGCGCGACATCAAGTTAGAAAGGTACTCCGAGTGCAGAAACACCCAAGGCCCCAAGTTCGTGGTGTCGTTGGCACGTGTGGAGGACGTGCGCCAGATTATCAACAAGAGGCAAGACGAGGATCGAGTGTACCGGTCTCTCTTGGCCAAGGGCCACCTCAAGGACGACCGTCAGGCCAAAGAAGATCGTCAGAGAGAAGATCGTCAGGCCAGAGATGGCAACCGCATGACGAGCATGCAAAACATAGACATTGAGCTCATCGACACAGAGTACCAGTTCGACCGCAAGAAGCTCATCATCTACTACTACAGCACGCGGCGCATTGACTTCCGCGACTTGGTGCGCGACCTCTTCCGCGCCTACAAGACACGCATTTGGATGAGTGCGGTGGCGCGGCCTTCGTCTCGGTGCAGACCAAAGAAGCCTGGCCCCAGACTCGACTCGCCGCAGAAACAAAAGGACTTCCAGCGACAAGCACCAGAATTGTCCAGGGTGAACGCCTCCCCACGCCAACCGACTATAAATGCGCCTGCCCAACCAAACAAGCAAAACATCAAGACTGAACCAGACTAGAGACAAGACCGAAAAATAGATGCTACGATATACTCCGAAGGCTGTAAGCATGTAGCAACCACACCACTACCCACCTCCCCTGACACTGGTGACCAATGATACGGAGCGGAGTACTGGCAATTGCTCGGCCGATGTACCCGTGCGCCGATGGCCAAGCGGAACACCACCGGCAGTGGCATGCAAGATGGGTTTGCCAGACACCCCGAAAAGCAGCACGACGGCCGAATTAGGAAGCCAACGGGCCTCTCCGCGTTTCAACTTTAGGCGCCATGCTTAAGATTGCGCGCTGGGTCCTTGGTCTGCATCACGGGGGAATATATAAACCCCTTTTCGCACCCACAAGTCACTGCTTTTGCAAGGCAAACCTACATAACCCTATATTGGGAAATACGCTAAACCGAGCGCTAAAACATGCGCTGAAACATGCGCTAAAACATGCGCTAAAACATGCGCTAAAACATGCCCTGAAATACAAACGTCTGAAATGTTACAGAAGAGGTACCAACTACTTGACTAAGACAGAGGACTCACTCTCAGGGGCATCCCTTTTTGTTGGTGAAGCACTAAGTGTACAAGAGTTTAACGTTTCAGATAACACCATCGAAAATCCAGCGAATTCCAGGAAATTGAACCTCCAGTGAGGACTAAACCTGCCCGGATCCTTCTCAAGAGGAGAGGAGCCGTTGACGATCTCTGAAGCAGAGAAATCTTAAGTCATAGGAATCCCGGTCGATGTGTCCCCGGAGCAATGGTAACGGGGGCGGATAGACCGCCACAGTCCAAATTTAGAGCCACCTCAACCTCCCCAAGACCACTAGTTCTAGTAACGGGCACCTTCCTTGACACTGCTTGAGAACGCCCAGTGCCACTTTTGTCAAGGTTTACAATACTCCGCAGCGGGTCACACGTGCGGTCAGTTTTGCTTCCATGCACACTATCCTGGTGAGTCTAACAAAAACGGCTGGCTCTTTGGGTTTGTATGCATATTTCTATGTGGCTGAAATGAACTTTTTTCGCCCACCGCTCCGGTCAAATCGCTGATACACTAGAATTGACCGGTCAAACCCACCATGGCCGCGCCCCATGGGTGCAAAATACACCAGCAATGCGCCTTGAGGTGCGAATTTACCAGTCTTTGACAATCAGGCACACGAAGAGGCACAAGGTATTCGCTAGAACGCGATCGTGGGATAGTGACGCCGGTCACTGCCGGCACTCCCACGAATAAGACGCTTACAAATGACACACGCCTACAAACGACATCGAGCCGTCCTGACAGTTCATGCATTGCATTGTTACAACCTTGAAGGGCTTCAAATTGCTTCGCTCCTCGGTCCATACCTTTAGGGACTTTCTATCTAAACACAGTGCATCCACTTGTTTCAGGGATCAACAGTTCATTCTTTCCTAAGCATTAGCCGTCACTAAAGAGTCTCACAGTGGATGAGACAGTCGAAACGATTGAATTGGTACGAGAGAGGATGTGCTGTTCCTAGCGATCAACCTCTGCACTATATCTCGCTCGGCAGAAACCAGGCCCTCCTCCCTGTTTGGAAAAGCAACTATGAACACTAATTCTTGGAGCACATTCTTGGAACACATTCTTGGAACACATTCTTGGAACACATTCTTGGAACACATTCTTGGAACACATTCTTGGAACACTGCTTTTTTGAAGCCCTGTATACTCGTTATCAGACAGGCCGTTGCATTCAACACTTCAAGGGGACATCGTCCCGCCGAAACCTCCACAAAAATGTCTGATCTATCTGAAGGGCCATGCGAAAAAGTACTTCAGGCTACAAAGTTCTCTCCACTCCTTCGTATTACCCCATTAAGTGGGCGGAATGTCCTTGTGCAAGCCGCTGGGGGGCGTTGGCCTGCACACGGCATGCCGAGACCTGCACATGGCCATGCGCACAGTCTAAAAAGCATCTTGATTGCAGCGTCCAAACACTTGGTGAAGATTCAGTCTTACGTCGACTTGAACACCACGAATTCACATGGTGGTGCCCACATCTTTACTAGACTTCCGCCCTGAGGTCGTGCGTCCACCGAAACCGCCGTCTTACCGCCATGGAAATGCGTCATGGTAGTAGACACGGACCGCGCCATGAGATCCTGATTCGTTTCAGTTTATCTTGCCTCCGACCAACTTTGAAACTCACACTTGAGCATATTGGAAACTTGCGTGCTCATCCAATCATGTATAAGTTGGCAGACCGCCAAGTCCAATACAAGTTCGACAGCGTCAGGACAACTTTCAAGTGATGTTGGACAACTCCAATTCAAGTGCAACTTGGACAGCACCACGTTTTCCCATAACAGTTCTAAGTACCAGCAATCTCATGCATGCATTCAAAGAACGGATGCGGCCGGCCCAAACTTCTTCAGACTCACCAGTCGCGGGCCTTCACTGAAAGTTGCAGCAGGACCCGCTCGCCACGTGACCTTACCCAAGACGACATCTCCGGATACCCATGTAAAATCACAAGGTTTCAGGATTGGTACTTTCACACAACCACTTGGCCATCTGGGGTGCGAATCATGAATTGCCCCAGTTTCCAAGTTTCCAAGTTTCCAAATCAACCAGTTCAATAATACTTTCATCACCGTGCAGCTGAGCGGAGCTCCCAAGAATAAACATATTGGCTCAATGCACAGCAGGTAGTGCCCAACTCACCACGGCAAGGTGCGAGTCCAATCCAACCCAACGGCTACCGCCTATCATGCAATGGTAGTGTTTCGCGTAAAAATAGGGTTAAGTGCTGCAACAGAGCCGGCGGACCGGGGTGATAGCCGCTTAAGCTGCAGCCCGGCACCCCTTTCAAACCTTGGAGTTGTGTTGGAGTAGACTTGGTAGCCTTGGTAGCCTTGGTAACTTTGGCACAACCGTAGATAATCTTTGCTGTAAACCACCAATATAAATGACCATACGAAACCCGCCACGCCTAATTCCACTATGACACAACATCGTTAGCAGCATGCACAAATCCCTTCACCATAACTCGGCATTGGCGGGGTTCACAGGAGCGACAGTGGGGTTGAATAGTATTGAGTTCACGGGTTCTGGGACGCAAATTGATCCACGGACAGCCATCCATAAGGATGTTGAACCGTAGCCCTGAGCGTGCGGAGGGGGAAGTGAGAAAGGATCAGCCTCACGTGCGAACAATTCTCCCCCACGGGTCACAGGTGGCAAGCATGCAGGAATGCGGACCCTAACAATTTTTTCCGGCAAGCACTAGAGGCTAACGAGAGACGCGCGAGACCGGCGCAGTGCCGACCAGAGAATGACATGAGACAGGACAGGAATGACAAAAGAAATGGCACGTAAAGGGCCCGGACAAAGAACAAGAACAAGAGCCGAGACAAAGAACAAGAGGGTTCAGTAAGACACAGCAGACGGCGAGAAGAAGCCAAGGCCAGACATGGATGCTTCTGCTTTCAACCCAGTAGAACAGAGTCAGGATTCGCGCTGAAGTCCGGCACTGTCGCAGCGCATAAAACGAGCGCCGCGCAAATTAGTCAGCGGCGTCAGTATGGGTGTGCACATAACGCTCCGAAACAGGAGACAAATTTTCTTCCTCCTTTCCAAGGTATGGCCTGGTGTATGGCCTGGACGGTGGCCTGGTGGGTGGCCTGGTGGGTGGCCCATATGGATGAATTCCCAGAGACGAGGGCTTTTCCAACCTCCAATTCCCACAATTTCACTTGTCTATCCAGGCCCCTCTTCCGCCGGCTTTATCCCCATTCGGCCTGCGGTTTATGCGGCCGGACATCTCCGTAGCCCCTTCCGCAGCAGCGGTGTAGCTTGAATCTGCCAAAAAGAGCGCCCGCGAAAAAAGTTGCGCATTTTGTATATAAACCCACGATCCCCCTTCGCATTGCCAACAAACTAGCATCCCCCTAAAAACATAGTCGCACGGCCCTAGCAAAGAGCCTTCTAGCCATCCCAGCAACCTCCACTCATATCTTCTTTTTTTTCGTTCATTTTTTTGATTCTGGATATTAATTTTTCTCACGAAAGTTTTTTAAATCTAAAAAAATGGAATTCCAACCTTCGGACTATTTGAGTAACTTGAACCTTGTTTTCGACAATGTGGGTGTGGTGTCGCCCGTGGACGAAACCATCAACAAGGCGGACTTGGACGTATTCCAGCAAAACGAGTTCTTCGACTTTGATGTTTTCTTCAACGGCGCGGCCAACACCCTTCCGCAGAAAGCTACCCAGGTCAAGGAGGAAATGCACGAAGGAGTGACCCAGTGGGAAGCCGCTGGGGCACGGGAACCTCAGGTCAAGGAGGAACAGGGCCACGAAAGCTCGCCTCTCCTCCCGCCCGACAACACCCCGGAGTCTTTTGAGACCAAACGGAGGAAGAACACCGCTGCTAGCGCTCGGTTCCGTATCAAGAAGAAGCAGAAGGAGTTGCAGATGCAACAGCACGCTAAGGAACTCCAGGAGAAGTTGGGCGCGTACGAGAAGAGGTTGCGCTCGTTGGAGATGGAGAACAAGTGCTTGAAGCAGTTGATCTTGGAGAAGAACGACAAGAAGCACGGCGAACTTCTAGACAGCATCAAGAAGCGGTCTCTAGGCGACGGCAACCCCGATTTCAGCTTGTCCTTCACCAACTAGCATCGAGATCCTGACCCATCAAGTACCATTGGGGTTTCAACCAAGTCCCATTGGCGCCTTCACGGCCGCCGCCATCGGCTGGTACACACCCAAGAACTAACCACCGCGGCATCGTTGCAGCTTTCGAGAGAGTCGCTTCGAGCCGCAGACACCGAGGGCTTCTTTAACAGATTTCCTTGTGTCGCCACGAGACTCTTTAACCGAGTCTATTATGACATCAGCATTGATTAAAATCCAACTTTTACGACAATTCTGCTGGGCAGATCCAACTCTGTTTTCTCAGCACGCCTAATGGACATTCCGGCGAGGGTGTCAATTCAGTTCACATAGGATCGCACGATCATTTTTCACCACGATTCAATATAGGCCAGTTCCGAACCATCGGGCTATTTCGAACGGTAGGTAGATTTGGCCGCATGGAGCCCGGCGTGTATGATAGTATGGATTGCGGCTATTTTGGTAAATTAGCACCGCATTGCCCTGGCTGGACTAATCTGGCTAACTGGCCAGACCGAGTAGGCTGAAGTGACATCTCATCCCCATAAAATACCACACGGGAAAACTGACCGCATGCCTGAACCCCAAACGCACCGAAGCTTCTTATATCGAAGGCCCTTCGGCGGGCGGCGGGGCACCTTTTATACCGAGACGCCGCCATTTCACAACATCACGTGAGCCACAGTTTTCACCGGCGTGACATGGGGTAAGCAGTGTATGCAGGCCCGCAACTTCCCCAGGGTGGATTATGGTGAGGTCGCACGTGACGCAGGCCGCCTGTCTGGCGCCCTCTCGAGACTAAAGGTCCGCCATAGGTGAGCGTTTTAGCTATTTCGCCGCTGGAGCGACCCGGATCTAACTTCCTGGCGTCAACTTTCCGGCGGCAACTCCCAGGCGTCAACTACCTCATACCTAGTGTTTCTCCCCGACGCTACGCCCCCCTCAAAGGGTAGCGTGGCTCCCTTGTAGTCTTGCCCCCCGCAAACATTCCTCCACACATCCATTCCGTTCTAGCGGCTGCGCCACCCCGCTTTTCTTTTCCTTCCCTTCACCGTGTATTAGCGTGTTTCCCGTAGTCTAAAGCAGGCCCCGAGCCGCATTGTCTAGGAAGCCAGCATGGCCGGCCAGGGTCACGTGCGCGCGGGCAGTGAATGTGGAGTGCTACCATTCACTGCAGCTGACACGTCTACGGCGCAAACCACTACGCCAAGACACACCTGCGCCAACACACCACCAAGCGCTTGGCATGAAGGAGAAGATCAAGAGCTTTTTCCACTCGCCGAGCTTCGCCGGCGGGGACTCTCATGCTGATGTGGAGAGGTCCATCTCGCCCCGTGAACAGGCCTATACAGCCCAGTCCCGCCAATCGCCAGCTATCCAATCGCCAGCCAACCAATCGCCGGCCCAGCCCAACCAGGCCGCAGCTTCATCCCCTTCGGGCATTCGTGCTCATGATCTCACGGACCCCAGGAGGACGGCCTACATCACTCTGGTTGACCCCGAGCAGCTCGATCTCCGCTTGGCGTCGGCTGAAAACCCTACGGTGGTGATGGAGTTGGACTTGGACTGTAACATTCTCCACGTCAGCAAGAGCTGGGAGACCTTGGTGGGCACCCGCATCAGCCACATTCTCAACCGCCCGCTCTCCAACATCATCATTGGCAACACCAGCGACGACTTGCTTGTATTCAACAAGGCTGTGGAGCAGATGATCATGGATAATGCTTCTTACAAGGTCAAGTTCCTTACCGCCACCAACCTACGAAAGCTGTCTGATGACGGCGTCTTGGATCCGGCTAGTTCCGAGTGTCAATCACCAGGCCCCGGCCTGCAAAGCCATTTGCCCGCTAACCCGTCTTGTTTGGGCAATCAGTATGGCCAGGAGCATTCATCTGGTCAGTATCCGTCAGGTCAATATTCTTCTGGCCCGGAATATTCCGGTCGCCAGCACTCTTCTGGCCAAGACTATGCTCCTGGTCGGGACAATCTTCCTGACCACAATCCATTGCCTCAGCACAACTCAGAGCAATTGGGATGCTCTGACGACCCGAATCGGTCGGCCTCCCCTCAATCCCTCGGCTCCGCCTCCTCTGGGAACTTGGAAGAACAGGTGTCCAACGATGGCGGGGTAATTGAGCTCGAGGCTCAGGGAATTCTCATTTTATCGCCTTCCACCAAGCTCCCGACCCGCTCCATTTGGACTATCCGGCCCTTTGTTCGTATAGAGATGGACTTGACCATCCCCCCGGCTTTGGTGGACTTGTTGGGGTTCGGGTCTGAGATCTTTGAGGGCTACCTAATTAGTATGCAAGAGAGTGGTATTATTGATGAGCACTGGGTTCCGGAACCCAAGACTATCCTCTGTCGCATCTGCGAGTCAAATATCCCCGCCTGGTTCATTGAAAAGCACAGCGACTTCTGTTTCTTGGAGCATAAGACCGAAGACGACCTCCAGTTTTACCACGATGCCATAGCCGACCAGCGGGACTTGGTCTCTCGCATCTATGAGTCGCTATGGTATGCTCAATTTGACTGTTCGGGCCCCCCTACGCCCGGATCCTCCTCCAGCTCCATATCCTCGTCGTCATCCATGCTACTGTTCCACGACTACAAGGGCTTCCCTTTGCCTAGCCCTACTCCTGAGCCCATGACGCCCTCGCTACGCCACCCTCTGGTCATGTTGGCTCCGCGGCCCATGTCGTCGTCAGCTTCCACCAAACTGTCAAAAAAATTTCCATTTGGAATTCTCCAGAAATTGCTCGACTACTGTGACGAGGCTCTTCTCATCAATCCCGCAGAGCGCCTGGAGGAAACCGGCGTGTTCACCTTCTCGCCCACCACTGAGAGTGCCATCGACACCGTGGTGAACTGGCAGCCCTTGGAGACATCCGATCCTGCTATCCGGGCCATGGTAGACGATTCTAAGGCCTTGATCATGGAAAAAGTGAATCACTTGACCCACCTAATTTCCCTCCTACAATACTCGGACAGAATTAAACAGGAAGTGGATGAGTTGGTTCTTGCAAGCGTCAAGTCCACGGTCAAAAAGATACGGGAGAAGGTTCAGGAGAGTACATCCCAAAGCGTAAGTTTCTCGGGCACCAGGTCAAGAGCGCTTTCGTTGGGAAAACAACTGCGTCTGCACAGAATCTCTTCTCCTCTGGCGAGGTCAGATTTGGATGAAAAAAGTGAATTACTCGACAGCAAAATGGGAAACCTCGTGCCCGACGACCTGCCTCTGATGCTCATCAGTTCCCCTTCGCTTATTGGCTACGACGGGGCATTGCAGTCCCCACAGCCAGCCCGAGGCAAAAGCCCTCATTTCCTTGGAGAAGCTTTCGGGATGAATGACTCCCAAGCCCCGACTACCTTGACGCCAATTGATATTCTTAGCAACCCCAACTACAGAAAACCTTCGCCAATGAAAAACGATTCCGCCTCGGGTCCGGATCTCATCAAGGATTTGACGGAGTCTTTGGAGCACCTTGACATGAAGTCTCTGGGCTGGGCCTCGACTCACTCGTCTCTCTCTTCACCACGAAGAAGGTTGTCTCCGGCCCCATACGTGGAAAAAACGAATCTTTCCACGCTTCAAAAGAACACAATTGCCCATAAGCAGGACACACCCTCTCGCAAGTCTAGCTCCGATTTCGACGCGCTTCAACTTTCTAGGGACAATGCTCCATCGGGCTTGGCAATCCCCATGGCAGGCGCAGCATCAATTGTCAGCAACAGCTCCTCTGGCTCCCAATACAGTACACCGGTTTCGCAACAACGAAATTCGATGTCGTCCGCCAAACCGCCGCTTTCCCCTCTTCTTGTTTCTCAGCCGTCAAACTCAAAGGCCTCATCGGGAGGTATAAAGGATTATGAGATCATCAAGGCCATCAGTAAGGGGGCGTTTGGCTCAGTATTTTTGGCACGAAGAAGACTTACTGGAGACTACGTTGCCATAAAATGCCTCAAAAAAAGAGATATGATTGCAAAGAACCAGGTGTTGAACGTGAGGGCCGAACGTGCAGTCATGATGACCCAAGCAGACTCGCCGTTTGTGGCCCAGCTCTACAGCAGCTTCCAGACAAAGGACTACTTGTACCTTGTGATGGAGTATTTGAATGGGGGTGATTGTGCGACACTCTTGAAGATGTTGGGCACCTTAGGAGATAAATGGTCCAAGCGGTATATTGCTGAGGTGATTGTGGGGGTCAATGATCTCCACAGGAGGAACATCATCCACCGAGACTTGAAGCCGGATAACATTTTGATCGATGGCAAGGGCCACATGAAGCTCACCGACTTCGGGCTCTCCAAAATCGGGGTGGTGGGTCGTCAGACCTATCTGCATCGGAAAAGCAGTGCATCGGAGCATGCAATCGAGCTTTTCCGTAAAAACGTCCTCAACAGCTCCACCGTGCAGAGCCCCTTGGTTTACAACACGGCAATTGACTCTCCTGAGTTGACTCCCTCATCCCACAAGAGAACGCTGTCGGTAACGCCTTTTTCATTGACCCCTAGCACCGACAAACCTCCGTCGTCCTCTTCTCATGATTCAGCATCAGCCGTGTTTGCAGCGAAAAGACGTTCCAGGTCCCACTTCATGACCGGTAGCACAAGATCGGGATCCAACAGCAGTGGCGTGGAGTCGCCAAACTTGAATCCCCTATTGCACCGCACTCCGTCCGACTCGTCGTTTGCCATCGTTGACGATGAGTTTCTGGTCAACTCGCCTCACGAAGAGGAAAACATCCACTCTTTTGCGCTCTATGACCCAACTCGCGAGGGAAACAGCGGAGCGGAGAGGTTTTGCGGCACACCAGACTACTTGGCGCCAGAGATCATTCTTGGCGAATGTCAGGGCGAGTACTCCGATTGGTGGTCGATTGGGTGCATATTCTTTGAGTTTTTATTTGGATATCCACCCTTCCATGCAGAAACGCCCGAAAAAGTATTCAAGAACATCTTGGCTGGAGATATTGACTGGCCACCGCTCTCGGAGGAACAGGAACGAGAAATATGCACGCCCGAGGCTAAGGACTTGATAAAAAAGCTTTTGACTTCCAGCGTGGAAGACCGGTTGGGATTTAATGGAGCAGAAGAGATCATGAAGCATCCTTACTTCAGCGATGTCAACTGGGATACTCTTTACGACGAAGCACCTGACTCGTTTGTTCCCACTCTTGACGGCCCGGAATCCACCGACTACTTTGATTTGCGGGGTGCAGACATCTCGCAATTTCCGAAAGACGAATTTGATGAGGATGACGACAAGCACAAATCCTCTACTTCCGTGGACTCAGGCGACCATTTGTCGCTCCCCAGCACGCCTGGTTCGGCCAAAAGAGAGCGCAGAGGTAGCAAGTTGTCGGACCCTACAGAGTTTGGATCGTTCCACTTTCGCAACTTGAATGTTCTTGAGAAGGCCAATAAGGACGTGATCAACCGGCTCAAGTCTGAGCACTTGGAGCACCGCAACAGCTTCTCGTCGTCGTCCTCCGATTCGTTCAGCCAGCCAAGCATTAGCAAGTCAAGGGGACTGTCGGTTTCGTCGGGGAAGGTGAATCTCGGCAGCCCGTTCAAACGGCCAGTCTCTCCGCTTCTTGTCAACCCTGGATCGCCAGGCAAGAGCAGCCTCCAGTACCGGGTCAAGAAAAAGTTCGAGTCGTCCCCCAGCACGTTCTCCAATGAGCCTCGGTCGCGGTCCAGTGCCCCATCGCTCTCGCAACGGTTGCTTCTGAAAAACGCAACTGAACTGCTACATTCGCCGCCAAGCTCAGACAACGAGGACAGCTCTTCGGCGTTATACCGGGTAAGGAAGAGGCGGGAGAGCATGATGCGCGGCCACAACTCGGGCCGTGATCTGCCGCAGCCCCGGTTGCACCCGCTGCCAGTGCACGATCCACGGGAAAGGCTGGTTTGGGACTTGGATGTTTTGTATTGCGAGCCCATCGCCATTGTGCGGCATACAGTGTCCAAGCTCTTGGAGAAACATGGCTGTGTTGTTTTAGCCATTTCGGATGGCGACGACTTGGTACGGCGGGCGACCAGCCAGGTCAAATTCGACATGATTTTTACGGCCTTGCGGCTTACAAAGGTGGAGGCCGTGGATGCAGTCAAATTGATAAAGTACACCAGCGGTGTTAATTCGGAGACTCCCGTGGTGGCCATCACTGGGTTCTCCAGAGAAGCTCTAGACCTGGAGGTGTTTGACGACGTACTTGAAAAGCCCGTGAGCAGTGCCGATATCAGGCTAGTTTTGGGGAAGTTCGCTCCCGAGCTGGGCCCTGGCCGTGCCGGCTCCGAGACCGGCTTTGCAGTGGGTTCCCAGCATTCTAGGTAAAATCGTTGCATTTAGTTGCGCTTATGATTGCCACTGTTTGAATTGTTTCATTCTGTGTGGTCCTGAATTGGGGCAGCTGATCCGGCCAGTGTGGATGCACCGGGCTCAGCTGGTTTAAAAGCACAGGGTTTATGTCTTTTTTGCACGGGCTCATCTGAGCTCTCGCAGTCGTTCGTGTCCTTTCTGTTACCATCCTTTGAAGCAACGGTGGCCTGCGCGCTCAGAACTTCATCCCGAAGATCTGGACCATCGTCCCCCAGCAATTTCAAGCTTTCAGGAATATCCGACCTCAAATAATGGTCTCGGTACCATCTAAGCTGGTTGATGCTCTCGAGAATATCCATGCGGGCGGTGTGAGCGCCCTTTTTCTTTGGGAACATCTTCATGAGCGCCGGATTATGGCGGAACCCGACCTCCATGATGGACGACACATCCACCAAGCGATAGTGCAAGTGGTCAATCACTTGCGGAAACTCGCGCATCATGAAGAATTTGTCCATGTGGATGGAATTGCCCGCCAAGAGAGATGTGCGTGGCTCGCTAACATAGCTTTGGATATACTCCAACAACTCCTTCTGAACCTTGGCCAAGGTCTGCTGCGGGTTGGCCAAGACTTTGGCCGTGAGCCCCGACTGGCCGTGTTGCTTGACACACCACTCGCCCATATTGTCCAAGACCTTTTTGGGCACGTATACGGTGCTCTCGTAGCCGGTTTCGTCCAAGACGTTGAAATTGCCGTCGGTGATGATGCAGCAGATCTCGATGATGTGGTCCCGGGAGACATCCAAGCCTGTCATTTCGCAGTCGATCCACACCAACGGCTTGAACACCGCCGCGCTCTTGTACTTTCGCTTGACCGGCTGTGAAGCCGCCACAATGCGGGGGTTTTTTCCAAAGAGCCGCTGGAAGTACGAGAACATGAAGAACTAGCGTGGTGCAGGGAAGTGCGTGCTCTGGAAATGGTGTGCGATGAGTCTGCAGCATGTTGACGTCCTGCACCTTCGATGCGTCCGAGGCAAGTGACTGAGTCCAACGATCCAAGGTTCTCGAACATCTACAAACATCCAAGAACATCTACAAACATCCAAGAATATCCACAAGCCTCGGCAACACCAACGAATCTACCACTCGGCCGCCTATTTGATCACCCACTGGACATTGCATCTCGGCGCCGCCATCAACCTACTCCCGCTGCCATGAATAAGATCGACACCTTCTACTTTTGGTACTTTGTGGCACATATTCCCATAACCATAATCATTGACCTGTGTCTCGTGGTGCCGCCAGCGAGTCGGCACTGGGTGCAGCAGCTTGCGGTGAAGTTCCATATTGACTCCAACAAGGACTTCCTCTTGCAGGCGCCGCCGCTCTGGCTCCAGTACTTTGGCGCGTTTGAGATGTTTTTCCAGTTGCCCCTTTTCTTTATTGCTGCTTACGGCTTGTATAAGCGCCTGCGCAAAGTGTTGGTGGCGCTTGTAGTCTACGGCTTCAACGCGGCCTTCACCACGGGCGCATGCTTGACATACGTGGTCAGCCGGGCGGAAGAGCACGGGCTCTCTGCAGCAGAGAAGTGGAAGTTGTTTGCTCTCTACGTGCCGTACTTGTTGATCCCTGCCTTCATGATGGTGGAGTGTTCTGCGAGGGTCATGTCGATGATCGATGCGAAGAGAAAGATGGCATAGGGAACCACGGAACCACATGGCGAACAAAGCGATGAATACTGTCTAAATGAAGAATGTAATGAGAAGCATCTCCAGAATCAAAAATACCGGGCAGACGTCGCAATATGGACCAGGCGAAGTGGGAACTTGAACAGTCATCTACAGATGTGTAAGAGCTTATAAGCACCAGTCTAAACAGTGATATTCTTGCAAGTCACATAGACTTTGTCACACGCCTTTTTCTGTCTTTACTTTCCCTCCTCCTTACTCCGTACTCTCCCCTTTCGGCTCTCAATGCCACTCCATCGTCGTCTGTCTACCGCATACCTGGACAATAAAAAATATCAGCCTCCACAAATCTCATGTACTGCCTGGCTTAACGCACCCGCTTCTGGCTCGACCTTTTTGGCTGGCATCAGCTTAACCAATCATGGGCCAAATGCAAGGGCCCAGTAGAGGCGGACTGAGAAATCACCACAAGAATGCGCAACGCGTGATTGGCAAGTTGCGGCTTCAAATCTGCGCATTAGAGTTTGATTCGCTGCGCCGCGACCATTGTCCTTTACTTCGCACATTGTGGCGCGCAGCTCTAGCACTACACAATGCAGTTTCGCGTTGCTACTGTATCGTGTTGACACCCGCGTATACAGGAACGGTCATGTCTCGCGACTTCATAACTGCTACGCACCCACCATCGTGCTTTCAGTCTTCTCAAGTTGTTCTGTCCGATGTGGCATGTGGGGCGGGTCTCCCTTTGGTTCCTTCCGAAAATCCGAGAGATCCCCCTCCTTGAGTAGCGGATTTGGGGAACGGGATTGTGTGAATTCATGGCACCTTGCTGCGTCTTGCGGGGGCCGATCGTTCGTACAGGTCACAACAACCGCATCGGTATATTAGTTCACATTTAATCGCATCAGTCCACTGTTGTTCGTGGTAGTTTCGTCGCTTGGCTCACAACCGACGTGCGTGCAACAGGGACCACCTGACGTTTGTTGACAAGGTTAATACCGGACAGTGAACCTGCATACTCATGGGTAGTGGTGTGTAGTGTGGTGGTGTGGTGTAGTGGTGTGGTGTGGTGGTATGGTGTGGTGGTATGGTGTAGTGCAGTGGTGTAGTGGTGTGGTGTAGTGCAGTGGTAAAGTGGTAGTAGTGCCTTAGCTCTTGACGCTTAGCCAACAGTACATCCCTAAATTGCTCCCCGGTTCATGATGGCCGGTCATGATTCTGCTGGTAATTCGGCTTTGGTCAGTGAACTCTCTCGAGCTCCTGTGTCCACAATAAATGACCTAGAATAAAGGTGACTTACACATGTCTATTGAGAAGCATATTGAACACCATTGGGCCTTAAAGAGCTCTTCGTAACCGAGTTGCCGAGTGGCGCCAGAAGGAAGACCAACGTACTGTAAGTGTAAATTCAGTGTCCTTAGCAAAGTTTACGGTTTTGCCAAATACAGTCAAGGGTATGTAAAATGGAGTTTGGAAGATCGCTTTTCGTTGGTCACTGGAACTCCCAAAAGACAAACTAAGATGGGTTTGGGTGTGGGGTGTAGATTATAGAGTATAGATTGTGGAGTCGTAGGAGAGTCAGACCTTCCATGGATAGTGCGCTACCCATGGGTGCCAAATAGGCTGCAAGGCGCGGTCGCGAAATTACCTGTCTTCATGCGGAGTCCATCTCACTTTTATAATATCTTCCGAGGTCACATCGAAAGTGACCATTTCCAGCCTACCGTATGCAAACTCCAGACCGCCTCGGGTCACGTGGGCAACATTAGCCCGGCTTGGATCCTATCTGACGATAAGACCCTGCTGTGGCGCAGTCTTGGCCACTTCTCTATATAAACCCGGAAGACTTCCCTTTGTTTTGAAGGGCGTCAACGAGCTCATCCTTCGGAACTCCTGAAGTAGCGAGTTCCACAATAGACTAGATCAGGGATACCAGTGTACTCTAGAGTCTCCTTCGGATAGTCGAGTTACTATAGACTTAACTTTCGATTCCTGGATTCAATGTAGTTAGTGCTAAAATTGGTGGATTGTCTGACGTTTCTCAAGGCAAGGAGAACCAGTCGGGGCTCTATAGAAAAAGGAAGGCCGTGTTGAGGCGTTTTGGCATTCCGCTGCGAGCTAGGTGCAAATGGGCTAGATCCAGGAGCATCTGAGGAAAGCTGGGAGTCAATACGCCGGAGGACTTTTTAAATAGGCCTTGAAGATGAAATGAAAAGGGGTTCCGCCTCTAGCCGCACATGGTACTTGAACTTTGCACCCACGTGGTGTGCGCGGCCCAAGAAGGTCTACTGGAACATAGTGTTTGGTTCTTTAGTAACGTCTAGCGCTCATAGAATATGGATTGGTTGATGCTCGGTGAAACAGGGGTGACTGTCAAGCAGTATAGAAAACTGGCACCACGTTACGGCCTTTGGTACCTCATCTCTTGACGGTGTAGCCAGGTCTGCCGAAGGCACCCAAAGTGGCCTTGTGTGTAGCTTCCGATAGGCTGAAATGCCACTTGAAGTCTAGGGGCTATTCTCAGACGGAGTGGATACACCTCTGATTGGGGTCCGATGCATTCTGCAGTGTACCTATGAGCAGCGCACTACCCAAGTGTTCTCTGTGGTAAGCATAGTACAAAAGACTATGGTACGTTCAGGTAGACTATAGAAAAGACTAGGGAAGGTATGGCTCGAGGACGGGTGCAATTTGAACCCCGCACCGATGTATCTGGGACACTTTTCAGGATACAGAGCAGGGCGCAAAATGCTTAGAAGCGCCCAGGCAAATTTAAGTGTGCCAAACTTTCAAGGGTTCCGTCGTCCTTCACATCAAAGGGCATAATCACGTAGTACAGCCTCGGAATTGGAATTTGAAGGATGCCTCGTGTGCACTATAATTAGGGCTCTTGCAGGGCCAATAAAGAGTCACGGACGGTCGACGGGCGGGACGGGAATGGGCGGGACGGATTTGGACGGGAATGGCGGAAATGGATCGTGTTATCTGTATATAAAAAGTGTATCTAGCGGCTTGCTCAATCATGCGAGCTCAATCTGGAGCGTTTTATCGTGCTGGCTTAAATGCTTTTGGATAGACCTGGCGAGTCAAGGCGGGGATCTGAAGTTGGCGCAGTGGTCATTGCCTGATCGGCAGACGAAAGCCTTGTGAAGAGCAGCTAACGCCAGATCGAATGTGGCCGTCCGTCAAGTCTGGGGTAGCTCTGTCTAATGGCACATAGGAGGTAAGTAATGAACCGCAGGCTCATGGGCCTGCTAGAAGAAACAGAACAATACAAAAATACGTGTTATCGAGTATTTTGAGAGATCAAGATCAATTATCGGGATCTAATATCAAGACCAATTATCAAGATCATCAATAGCTTTCAAGGTCTAGAGAATCTGTGCAAGGCGGTGGAAGTGATTTGGAGGTTAGCTATCATTCTAGGACGAAACAACAACAATCTTTTAGTCTTTATCCTCTTCAGGCTCAGTCTCCGGACTGAAAACCTATCGTCTGGGATTTCCTAGCACATGGAATCTCTTAGCACATGAGAACTCAATTGACCCTTCTGTTCTGTTCACGACGCATTGTACTGACTAATCTCGTTCAGACTTTCGACAGCTTGGATTTAGTCCAATGGTGCAGTTTCAATATCACATGACGGTGCATGAGCAATGATGACACCTTTACTTTATTTACGATTACATGACCGAATTTTGATCCATGACTCTTGGCCAGGCTTGGTCTAATGAGTATTCAGAGGTCATCGCGTGATTCGTCGACATTTATTGATTGGCCAATTGATACTACATTTCACTAGCTTGCCTGCTGCAACGGCTTCTGACATCGAGTGCGCAGGTGGACCTACTTGTACTTCTCAAGCAACTCATCCACCAAGACAATGTACTTGGCTTCTGCTTCTTCCTGCGAAGTGCCTTTCAAGTCCTCCCAGGCTTGCCACTTGTACTTGGCCTTCAAGTCGTAGAAACTGGGTTTGGTCGTGGTGTTGTCGCCCACTGTGGCTTGCTTGTACAATCCGTACAAGAACAACAACTCGTCGTCGGAAGGACGCTTGGGCAAAGAGTTGACGGATTCGGCCTGCGGTTAGTGTTTGCTGGGGTTTAGCCACGGGTTACATACTTTTTGGGTGAATTCTGCGGAGACCATTGTGAAGAGTGCAGTGGGGTGGAGTGGAGCGGGGCGGGCCGCCGGCATCAAGTGGCCTGAGGCGCCGGCACGTGACCGCGCCGACCCGTATCACGTTGGGTCGGGTCACGTTGGGCCCGGTCACGTTGGCCCCGGTCACGTTCTCTCAAGGTTGCGCGGGAGTGCGGGGCTCAAACTAGCATCTGGCGTCCATCAGCCGTAGTTCATGAGGGGCCAGCCCCATGGAGGTGCGCCGGACTTGTAGGCCCTTTTGGGCCGCCACTGACCCAAAGGTCAACACCGCCGCACACCCGTGCACCTCAACCAATATCTAGCAAGCTTTCTCCACCTAGACGCAACGCCACTGCAATTCGTGCACATTCAACTTCCCACACGAATATACACTGGAAATTCGGAGGCGTAATCCATGGCTTGGCGGCGAAAAACTCCGGCAACTTCAAGGGATCCATCGTGGCAGGTGGTCCAGCCTGTCATCTATTTCAAGAGGCTGCTGCGGAGAAGCGCTGACTAAACTTGCTTTGCAGCATGCACACAGGGCCGCGTAAGGCGGGATGGGAAGCGGGACGTGAGGCGTTCCGCGCAACAAGGTCCGTGAGACACCGAGTGTCAGTCAAAATGGCCCCAGAAAAAGCTACACTTGACCATAAAAAGCACCGGCACACGGAGCAACGCCGGCCGTGGGCCCGCACGGGCGCCCGCTCTTTTTGGCCCAAGCCCGCTGCATCCCGTCTCGTTCGGAACTCTATGGCTGCATTCGACACGGGTGCGATTGGTGCGGGACGGAACCTTTAGCGGAGGCCGACCCAAGAAGCGGCGCGGATATATGCGCGCCGGCTCCCCTGGTCAAGCCCAAGAAGATCTTTCCTGCCCTTTTGGGCTCTCCTCCGTGCGACTCACCGCACTCGGTGCGCCGCGCGCTGAGCTTCCGCCTTATTTCTAAGCACTGGTGCAAATATATAAATGCTGCCCTGCGCCTGGCAACGCTTTTTGCTTCACAAACCTTCTCACGAACTCGTGGTATCTTGGCTTCAATAACCATTCCCATTTCAATTGACCTTGAGCAATTGCCACCTGCCTATTCTGCCAATCTGCCATTTCCGCCAATCAATCAATTCAGATCAATTTAGCTAATTGACTACCCGTTTGCCGTTCTCCATCGCCCCGGCAGTTACTACCCACATCCATTGACATTGGATATTTGCATTTCCCCCTAATCTGGTACCCCTTCCTTTCCAGCCTCCTAGCTCATACAGTCCAATGTGGGAAACCAAGTTCGACCCCGTCTTGAACCATGTCTACTACTTGAACGATGACGGCAGCGTCTCATTCGATCTCCCATGTGAAGTGAATACCGTCAGCAGCGCCAAGTCCAAACCCAGCATTTTCAACAAAATCTCGACCAAGTTGGCGATGATCCGGTACAGGCCCAGCTCATGCGATAGCTTGTTTAAAAAGAAAAGCAAAGCCAGCCTAGAACTGGCTGTCTCGGACCGCTCCACGGAGTCGACTGCTTACTCAGGTGGGGCCGCCTTGGCCAAAACCACCTCTGCATCCTACTTTGAGGAGTTTCTGAGTTGGCCCAGCGAGGCCGCCAACAACATGCGGCGCGCTTATGACCGCGATGAAGTGTCGAGTGTTTCGTCGGTGGACTCCATTGAGACTTTCTACTCGGAGCTCCCCGTTGACATTTACGACGACGTATCGACATACGGCTTCGACAAAGAACTTGAACGCCGCGAGCTTCGCCTGCAGTTCATCCGGGAACTCTATTGATTGACCGTGACGACTGGACAGACTCGGCGGACATGTTGACGAACTGGCCTCAAGACAGACTCGTCTGATCCTTGGGCTTTCATTTCTTTGTATTTATTTGGGATGTATATAGTGCACAACACTTTTCTTTAGCTACTTGTACCTGAAATGCTGATGCCCTCGATGGCGCTAGCCTGCATTCTGGACGGGTGCAAATCCTGCATATTTGGTAGCACTCTTACTCTATAAAACTGGCACGTAGTCGTTGGAAACCAGCGCAATGAGCAGGTCCAAATTCCCCAAGACCCGGTACGTACTGGAGGCAATCTTGGCCTCTTTGTCACTCTTTTCTGCAATCATGGTCTCGTAGTTGTCACGTGCATCCTGTAGCGCCTTTTGGTTTTCCTCGTTGACCAAGTCCTGGTAAAATATCCTCGTGGTGGTCTTCAACCGCGAGAACGGGTCGCCGTCCGCCATGTCAGCTGTCTTTCTCAACATCAGCGATTTGACCTCGGCGTTACGGATGTTGATCTGGTTCAATTTCCGGTTGCGCTCGTTGACTTTGGACATACTGGTGGCCGAGCTCTGCAGCGTCCGCTCGTTGTCCTTGTAGAGCACCTTTTCGAGTTGCTTTAATTTCTCCAACAACTCCTTGACCTTTTCCGTGTCATTGTCTTGCCGGGCCACCTTTAATTCGTCCATCACTCGCGACTTCTGGTACACGGCATCGTAGGCGTAGATTCCCTTCTGCAACTTTTGCTTCTTCGAAACCATCTCGTCAATGTCTTTATTGGAGAACCCGCTGTTCATCAAGCTGTGCAACTGCTCTGCCTTCTCGTTGACGTCGTCGCGGTACGCCACATCCTCGTTTGTCTTGGCCAACTCAGCCACGTACCGCTCAAACTCATCGGGCGTTATGTCGCCATCGCTGAACACGTTGACGGGAAACTCCTTCTTTTGCGTGCGGTTCTGGCTCACAACCAAGTAAACGTCGGTCTTGCCCTCTCCCACCCAGTATTGCTTGTTCGCGTGGTGCACTGCCTCTTCGATCTGCACGGCTCTGTACACGGGCTGCCGCGTCTTGCGGTCCACTCCCACGTTGATCTTACCAAATGTCTTGGAAATGGTGTCCAAGAAGTTGCGGTGGTAGAGATACTTGCTCAAGAAACTGCGCCCCACCCGGATCTTGTTGATATCGCTGAACGTGGCGCGTTCGAAACTGCGTGCTTTGAACTTGCTCTTCCCGCTGCCCCACGCTACCGCGGAACTGTCCTCATAGTTTTCATAGTCGTCTTCGTCGTAGTCATCTTCCTGCACCTGCTCGTCGTTCTGATCATCTTCCTCGGCGTCTTCATCGTCGTACTCGTCTCTCTTGCGCCGGTTCTGCTCTCTTTGCTTGCGCAACTCGTTGAGCTTGTTCAGCTTGGAAGACACGGTGCCTGCCTTGCGGCTTGAAGACCGCGTCTTTTTTTCTCTGCCCAGACCTCGCTGCTGCTTCATTCTCTGCTGCAAATACTGCTTCTCGTTGAACCGGTCCATCTCCTGCGACCGCTCGAAAAGCGTCTGCTCCCTCTCAATTTCGTCCATTTCAAGAAGGGCCTCACGGTCGGCCTCGTCTTTGTATTTGCCTTCCAAGGGATACGGATTGACGAGCTCCTCGGAATTGTACCCATCGTCACTGCCGTCATCTTGGTCGTCGACGCCATCGTAGGCGTCATTATCGTCATCGTCGTCGTCCAGTTCGTCAGCAGATTGCACATTCAGCTGGCGCAGGCCACGGGCTCTTTTCAACGGAATATCCAGCATTTCGTTCTCAGAGCCCCCGGAGTCGCCTCCGGCGAGCGCCAACAAGTCGTCCTCCAAATCAGACATGTTGTTGATTAGGGATAGCTTGAGAAGCGGTTTTTCTCATTACGCACCCGTACACCACTGACCTGGGGGTTGCACCCGTACATCCACACACAATGCAACAGCACCACCGATATATCATCAACATTACGCCGCGGTGTGTGCTACGACTCTCTACACGACACCACCGCTTACCGCGTGCCTTCATGCTTACAACAGCTTCAATAACTGTATATTATGACATTAACAAACACCGTCGGGACAAGAGCCTTTAGTAGCGCTAAATGTACAAATGACGATATGGAAGTAGGGACTTAACGCAATCTTCTGGCCTCACGCTCGGACTCCATCAAGCACAAGATGTCGTTCTCTCTGACTGGACCCTTGACGTTTCTGACAATAGTTCTGGAAGCATCCTCCAAGAACTCAACTCTGACTTGGGTAACACCACCTCTGGAACCGGTTCTTCCCAAAACTTTGATGACCTTAGCAAGAGTGACTGGAGTTTTAGTGTCCTGGTATGTTAGTATTATTCTTGTTGGAGGAAAGAAGCAACATTTCGTGAAATCGCACTGGTGGGTGATTTTATGTGATTATTTCTAGCCAAGCCCCTTTCCAACTTCATGCAATAGCGTGTTTTCAGGGGTTCCTTTGTTCGTGTCCGGAGTTCCTCCCAGCCATATATTCACGACTCTTTGTTCATCCTCATGAATATGTTGCTTAGCCAAACCGGTTCATCTGCCTTTGGAATAAGCCATGCTTTATATGGTTAATCTGGCAATCCGTGAGGGTCTGAGGTGGCGACAGTGTGTATTCTTGGGGCCGGCAGGGCGGTACCGTCTTGAACCTCCCTTCCAAATGACTATTTCACACGCCAAGATCCAATATCGGGTAGTGCAATTTCCAGAGAAGCATCACACGCTTTCATGAGAGCAGGTAGGTTGGGCTGACAGCCACAAATCCACGAGTAGCACATACCATATTTGATAGATTTACTGATGGAGAGAATGAAAGCTGGAAAATTTTTTTTTTCCTGGTCGCACAGGCTGCAAGACTTTTTTGGGCGCGCGCACGACCGGCCAGACAAAACCTCGCTCGCGAGTCGTGGCGCGCCCATTTGCGCACGTGAGCCTCCGGCCCTCATTCGCAGCCAATGCTCAGTCTTCTCCACACAATCTTACTCGCACGCCGAAGGGTCCCCAATTCACTTCAATCTAATGCCCAAACTAAGGTAATAGCTCTGGATGAGAATCCTCACTTACTGAATTTTCTCACTGTCTTGGAGTTTGAAACTAGATGCTGTCTGAATCCCCCCCTTGCCCAAAATTCCTCCACATTCTCCCGTCGTCTTGCACGTCCTTGAAAGCTATAACTTCCTGATCCGCCAATGATGGGCTGTTAACTCGTGGCTGCTCCAAATTTCCGCAATGGAATCTTCTATAACTGATGATTCGTCACGGCCTTGATGGGCTTTTCCCATAGCTCGTCAATGAATTTCCAGTGATTACCAAGACCTAAAAGGTTTTTGAGCGACGTTTGAGCGAAAGCGGCGAGGATTGTGACCCAACTTGGTCAATTCGCTAATTAAACCGCTGTTTATTCGATTGGATTGTCGAGCGACACAGTTTACTCACTGGCTATTAGACTACTTACTGGCTAAACGACTATTTGACTGGCTCAATTGACCTGCTAGCTGACCCCGACTAGCTTACTATCTAACTCTGCCCCGCCATTGACTTGAAAACTACAATTTGACATGGGCTGTGTATTGTCACAATCGTGCATTCAGGTTTTTTTCCTTCATGAGGGCTTGACCCCCACATTTATTCTCGGTATGTGTCGTGATTGGCTTCGCCGTTTTATGTGAACATGAATGGATTATGAATTGCATTGTCGAGTGAATATAGACTACTTTGCAATCGTGAGATTGTGCTACTTGCATATACACTGCAAATATCATGATTAAAATCGAGGGATTTCCTGAGCTGGACACATCACCTACGGACCACTTTTCCCCGAGGTCGCCACCTCGGCTTCGGCGATAATAATTTGCTATCGGTGGCAATTGTTGAGCTCTGCTCTGTCTTTAGTCCGCTCCCCAACGCTCGCTACTATTCTCTCAATTTCTTCAGTCTGCTCTCTGGTGTCAATGAGCAGCCAAAGTTGGGCATTTTTTCGCGTCGGACAAAATTGTTTCCATTGCATCATCAGAAATAACCTGTTTGGTATTATCTCCGTCGGCCCGCGCTACCAGTTTTACCCGTCTTCTATACACGCACCACAACTTCGCCACCGGGATCAAGCCTTCCGTCCTTCCAGTTATCTGATCGCTCCAATAAGGACCTGTATCGCATCTTTCAGGGCAGATTCCTACAAGCTTTACCTGACAACCCCCCAAGCGGTCAAAAATATGGGTGATGCTCAACCGGTTAACGAGTTCAATGACGGGAGGAAACGGCCGCCATACACATGGAAAACCTCCCTCATGGACTGGTATAGGCACGAGGTTTCAGGACAATTGTCCGACCAAAACGTCGAACACAAGCTCCTTTCATACCTCCCCTTTTTCCCCAATTCCGATGGCAAAAGAAATGCAAAGATCATCGACACTGACATTGGAAATGGAAACCATATCCACGAATTCTTCATCGAAAACACCCAAAAACAGGGTGACCCAGACCTGTTGAACCTTTCCCCCGCCTCCACTGATACTGTCAAGGACATAGTTTTGGTGCATGGGTACGCCGCGTCGCTTGGGCTTTTTTTTGATAACTTTGAGAAACTTTCGGCCATTCCGGGTGTTCGGGTTCATGCGATAGACATGCTTGGATTTGGGTTTTCTTCCAGACCATCGTATCCGAGTTATGGAGTATCCAGCAAAGAGGACATCTACGCGAACGAGGACTGGTTTATCGATTCCATAGAGGAGTGGCGCAAGCGCAGAGGCATTAGTCATTTCATTTTGATTGGCCACTCGTTCGGAGGATACCTCAGTTGCGCATATGCCAGGAAGTACAACCAGAAGTTGTACAACAGCGAAGACGGAGGGGCGGCTTACCGCATGATTGAGAAGTTGGTTTTGTTGAGTCCGGTGGGGGTGGAGAGGAACGCCAATTCTTTGTTGAAAAACAAGCCTTCGCCAGCTGGTCAGGATAGCACAGGGGACAAGGCGAGGGAGAATACCGAGTTGCCCGAGGTGGAAATTTCTCGCGAGATCTCCGCCAACCAGGAGGACATTGTGAACCCTAGGCAAGCGAGTGCGGGTACGGTTGATGGGATTGAAGAAAGCAATGGAAGCTATGGAAGTACTGGTAGTGGGGTTACGGATGAAAGTAGCAGAAGTGATGGAAGCGGCAAGCCAGGTGTGGAGACAAAAAACGTGGAATCCGAGGGGAAACTGTCAGAAAATCGCAGGAACAAGACGATCAAATTTCTTTGGAACAAGCACGTTTCACCTTTTTCGATTGTGCGTGGATTGGGGCTTATCCGGTCCAAGTTGATCTCAGGCTGGACCACCCACCGCTTCTCCCACATCTACTACACAGACCCCGAGAAGTTTCAGAGCATCCACAACTATTTTTACCGCGTGTTCAAGGCCCCAGGAAGCGGTGAGTACGCCATCACGCGAGTCTTAGCCTATGGAGCCCTTGCTAGGTTGCCCTTGTTGGATAGGTGTCCCGAAGAGTTTGTGAAGATGGACCTCCCGACATTGTGGATGTATGGAGACAAGGACTGGATGAACCGAGACGCGGGAATGGAAATGACCAAGGAGATCAACGACTTGGCCAAGGCTCAGGGGAAGCCAGCTCTCGCAACCTTCAAGACTCTCCACAATGCAGGGCATCACTTGTACCTTGACAATCCGGACCAATTTGCAGAAGTTTTCTACAATTTCATGAAAACATGATTCGGGAAGAAGCAAATGAATATTTAGACTTTTTGCAGAGCATTCTGTCCGGAGCTGGTGGCCTGAAGCAGCACATTCTGGACTGACTCATTGAGTGCAGGCCGCTGCGCGCGAAGATTGCACATCTCGTAGCCACGCCTTTTACCTCCACTTATCACACTGTTACTCGCAGATCCCTATGTCCAGTGAAGACGATTTAGTGGCCCAGTTTCAGGCCATTGGCTTGAATGCCAAAAAATCCGGCGAGCTCACCAAAAACAAGAAGGTTTGCGAGGCGTTCGTGGGCATCCTTGCTGAGGGCAACGTGCAGTCTCCCGTTGCCGAAAAGAAGCTTAATTTGTTGCAATCCTTGGCGGTAGAGAGCAAGCTCTTGACGGAGCCGGAAGAGATCGCGGCCAGGAAGTTGGTCACCGGCGCCATTTTGGACGAGCGGCTCAAAACGAACTTGCAGGTCAGTGAAGCCCTCAAGTACATCAAAAGCCACGGGCAAAATAGCTCCGTGCAGGAGATGGACCGAGCTGCCGGCGTTGGCGTGGAGTTGGACCGGGAAGACGTCAAAAGATGCATTCTCCGCTACATTGACCAGCATAGAGAAAGCGTGGAGGAGAGGCGGTATGCAGGAGTGCCCGCTCTCTTGGGAGAGACCAAGAAGCTCGAGGAGTTGAAGTGGGCCTCTCCGGGGCTTTTCAAGCCCATCATCGATGAAATTGCAGTTGAGATGTTCGGGCCCAAGGACGAGCGAGACGTGGTCAAGAAGGAAAAGAAGAAGAAGCCTGCGGCCAAAGCGGAAGCCGCGGCCAAAACGGAAGCTGCGGCCAAAAAGGACGCTCCGGCGGGGCCTGAACGGTCCATGTACTCGGAGGGCTTTTTGGGCGACTTGCACAAGCCCGGCGAGAACCCCCAGGCATATCCCGAGTTGATGAAGGAGCACTTGGAGTTCACCAAGGGCAAGGTGTTCACGCGGTTCCCGCCGGAGCCCAACGGATTCTTGCATATCGGACATTCCAAGGCCATCATGGTCAATTTTGGCTATGCCAAGTACCACGGCGGAAACTGCTACTTGAGGTTCGACGACACGAACCCGGAGGCCGAGGAGGAGGTCTACTTTAACAGCATCAAGTCCATGGTGGACTGGTTGGGCTTCCGGCCCTGGAAAATCACCTACTCGTCGGACTACTTTGACCAATTGTATGAGTTGGCGGAAAAGTTGGTTTCGCTCAACAAGGCATATGTGTGCCACTGCACTGCCGAGGAAGTGAAGGCCCAGAGAGGCATGAAGCCTGATGGCACACTTGGGGGCGAGAGATATGCATGCCCACATCGCAACAACTCTGTGGAAACGAACATGATCGAGTTCCGCGGCATGAAAGACGGCAAGTACGAGCCCGGAAAGGCCACGCTTCGTATGAAGCAGAACCTCGAGTCGCCGTCGCCGCAGATGTGGGATTTGGTCGCCTACCGAGTGTTGAACGCTCCGCACCACCGCACGGCCGACAAGTGGAAGATCTACCCCACATACGACTTCACGCACTGTTTGGTGGATTCCTTTGAGAACATCTCGCACTCCTTGTGTACCACCGAGTTCCGGCTTTCCCGCGAGAGCTACGAATGGTTGTGTGACGCCTTGCACGTGTACAGACCGGCGCAAAGGGAGTATGGCCGTCTCAACATCACGGGGACCATCATGTCCAAGCGGAAGATCGCCAAGTTGGTGACCGAAGGCTACGTGAGGGGCTGGGACGATCCCAGATTGTTTACCTTGGAGTCCATCAAGCGCCGTGGAGTTCCGCCCGGGGCAATCTTGTCGTTTATCAACACGTTAGGTGTGACCACGTCCACGACCAATATCCAGGTGGTGAGGTTTGAAAGTGCTATAAGACAGTACTTGGATTTGACGACCCCCCGGTTGATGCTTGTGTTGGACCCCGTGCTCTGCGAGATCGACAACGTGGCTGAGGACTTCGAGGAAGTGGTTGAGATGGCCTATAAGCCCTCTGCGGAGGCCCGGTTCGGCACCAGGAAGTTGACCTTCTCCAAGCGATTCTACATCGACAGAGATGACTACAGAGACGATGCCGACAAAGAGTACTTCCGCTTAGCTCCAGGCCAACCGGTCGGATTGATGAAGGTTCCATTCAATATTAGTGTGAAGGAAGTGGTCAAGGACGACCAGGGCAAAATCACCAAGATCGTGGTCAACTACGACAAGGACATCAAGAAGAAACCCAAAACCTACATTCAATGGGTGGGTGAGAAGGACGCTCAGCTTGTGCTGGAGGTAAGAATCTACAACCAGTTGTTCAAGAGCGAAAACCCCAGCGCGCATCCGGACGGATACTTGAAGGATATCAATGAGGCGTCGGAGGAGGTGGTGCACAATGCCATGATTGAAAAGGCCGGCTTCCAGCATATTGAACGAAAGTCTCCTCTCAACGTCGGCATCGATGGCTCCGATTTCAACATCGAGGAGAAGCCCGGGCCGCAGACGGTGCGGTTTCAGGCCTTGAGAATCGGCTACTTTTGTATGGACAAGGAAAGTGCGCCCGGCCGGATTGTGTTGAACCGCGTGGTGACCTTGAAGGAGGACTCTCTGAAAAACTGATGTTCGGGCGTACGCAACCGCGGTTGTAAATGGGTTGCAACCCCACCCATCCAATAGGCGAAGGGCTCGCAAGTCCCAACGGGTCCTGCATGCGCTGCCGCTAATGAGCGGTATCCCTCAACTTCTTGGCCCACATGCAATCCGCCAAATGCACCCCTAACGATTTATATCTTTTCATTACACGTTTAAAACACTCCTTTTACCCCGCTTCTGCACCGCTTTTGTGTCACATCAAACGCATATAAAAGCCAGGCATCCACCTTTTTTTCGGCGTGTTCTCTTTTGCATACCAAAGCAAGTCCGGAAGCAACTGAAAATTATCACTCGAGAGGGACAACCCCTTGAGAAATTCCTCAAATTCAACCACGCTTGACACTTTGACCTGAGGCAGTATCAAGCCATTACTGCTAGACTTGAAGTCCAATTACCGAGACTCAAAGCTCCATTACAGAGACCCACTCGAACTTTCTGAAATTTTTTTCCGCCGGAAGCCGTGCTGAACTCGATACCATCAAAAAACTTCAAAGGCATCACCCAATATCATATTTTGATCTCTCCCTTTTTTACGACCGCTTCCCTCCGATTTCTCTAATATGGAAAAGGGTACGCATGAAGATGCCCTGTCAGACGTTTCGTCTCAAAAGAAGCCGGTGATGCAAAGCCCTACGCCTGTAGGAGGTTTTGGCGCAACATCAGCCGGTTCTCACAATAAAGCCACCAGAGCAGAGACAAGCCTGCCCAATTTCGCCCACAATCTACTGCCCCAAAGCAGCTCTCCTCAGGGTTTGGCCTTCCATGGTAGTGTACCGCAGGGCACTAGCCTACAAGGTGTGCATAACAACAGTTCCTCCCCTCTACTGACAAATAATGTTCTCATGCGCCTGGCTCATGGTAACCCGCAGGAGTCTGTTGCAAAGGGACATGCCCCACCAGCCTCTGGTCTCAGCACTCTGTCCAATCCTGCCACCGGCGTCTTGAGTAGCGACAACGGCAACACATCAAACATGTCCAGTGGCAACATGTCCAGTGGCAACATGTTTTACCCGTCTCGTCCAGACGTATGTCCCACACTAGAAAGCCGATCCCGCGGTCAGTCAGTGTCTTTTTGTGACTCGGAGATGGACAAAAGCCGTCGTTTCACCATCCTGGCCCAGCCTCTGTCGGCAAACCTCCCCACCATTGGCCGCAACAGCCTGATTATCGGTATCACGCCGAGAAAAGCGTCAAACAATGAGAGTTTGTTGAACTCCAGCAGAAATGGCTCCGTCACTGGATTCTCGGCCCGCCAAGATCTCGGCGATCGCGTTGATAGCCCAATCAACAATGATAAACATGTGTTCAGTCATAGCTTCTTGGGTCTTGACTCGCAGTATCTGCCATCACCACCTTTAATGAACTCGCCAAAATTCATGCCTCAAAATGCTAGCTCTTTCAGCTCCATCAATGAACACCCTGGCCCTTCGTCTAATAGAGAGTCTAGGCGGGGCTCTGATGTTCCTCTGGCTTCGGTATCTCGCAATTCGTCGGTCAAGAAGAGTCAAAAGACTTTGGTAGACTCTTCTCTCAACACCTGCGCAGTACCATTCCAGCAGTACTTACTTAAGGAAGACGACAAAAAGTTTCATATCTTATTGGCATGCACGGGAAGCGTCGCCACCATCAAAGTTCCCTTGATTATCGACAAGCTCTTTCAAATTTTTGGCTCGGGCAAAATTTCGGTACAGCTTGTGGTGACAAAGTCTGCATGCCACTTCTTAAAAGGCCTCAAGATCCGTAAAGAAGTGAAAATATGGCGCGATGAAGACGAATGGACCAACTTTTCCGAATTCCACACGAAGTCCTGCACGACCACGACCATTTCAACCTCAGAGCAAACAAAAAAGCCAAAGTTTGGAAGCGAAAATCTCGTTCTCCACAACGAATTGCGCAAATGGGCCGACATTTTCTTGATTGCCCCTCTCAGTGCTAACACTCTAGCAAAGCTTGCCTACGGGCTTTCGGACAATCTCCTAACTTCCATCATACGGTGCTGGGGTTCTGTCAGCGGGGTTGGGGCCACAAAGAAGCCTGTTTTGGTGGCTCCGGCAATGAACACGCTTATGTACACGCACCCTTTGACCGGAAAGCACCTCAAGATTTTGCTGCTGAACGAAGAAGGTTTTGGTTTCGAAATTTTGAAACCCATGGAGAAGGTTTTAGTGTGTGGAGATATTGGCATGGGAGGTATGAGAGAGTGGCTGGCAATAGTAGAAACCCTTCGGGTTCGCATCAAGGACTTGATTGCACAAAAGAGCGTTCCTGAAGGACTGTCCATGGTTTTGGATGAACGAGATGATGAAGAGAACGACAATCCCAAAAAGGGTCTCGGCAAAGGCTTCGTCGAAGCAGAGCACGAAGTTGACGATGAAGAAGAGGATGACGATGATGATGATGAAGAAGAAGAGGATGACGATGATGATGATGAAGAAGAAGAGGATGACGATGATGACGATGATGACGACGACGAAGACGACGACGACGATGATGATGTCGATGAGGTTAAAGATGCCAAAGCAGGAAAGTACGAAAAGGACAGTGCGGGGACTGAGGTTGCGAAGCGTGAGAGTGTGAACGAAGCCACGAACGATCAAGATGGAATTAGAAAAAAGGTCCTCGCACCAGAAACTTTGAGCGACATCGAGGGCGTGCAACGAAACATTACCCCTTTGAGTGCAGAGGCGCAAAGCATTATTTGAGGAGATGTGCATTGAGGATATTAAGAGACGGAAGCAAGGTTCACAATTTGAACTCAAAATCGAGGTTGGTGGACTTAATCAACGGCGAGAGATAATTTTGGTGATGGCGGTCCCATAGCTTCAATAGCAGCGGAATGGCATCTTCGCCGGCCTTCAGCAACTGTTCGTGGCGAACTAGTTGCTTGGCCAAAGTGAAGTTGTATAGTAAGCTGTCGACCAAATCGTCAACCTTGGTGATATTTTCCGCGAGACTCAAAGCACTTCTCAAGGCGGCTTTCTTTTTCGTGGAGGAAAGAGAGCCGAAATCTACAGGAAGGGTATCGATGGGCAAGGCCAATTCAAACGGAGCCGAACCTTTATCCAGAAGCCAGCCATACAATAAGTTTGTTCTGTGGATTTTGGACTGAGCTGAAGACACCTTCGACAGGGGAGCCAAGAAGCGGGAGAACCAGAAATTGACCATTTTGTTCGAGTTCATGGGGATCACCACGGATGCGGCGATGTTCTTGTTGGAGGACTGTCGTGCGGCAAACACTGCATACATCATTTGCTCCAAAGAGAAATTCAAAAGCACGTTGGGTAGGGTTGCTTTATTGTTGTTGGAGCGGGTGCGCTGGTTCTCGACGGTGATTATATGAGGCGTCCAGTCCGGGGATAAAAAGATATCGTCCACCACGCCAAGGGCCAAGGATGCCAAGTAGGCCTTGGAGTCGACGAGCGAGTCGAAGCCGGAATAGTCCGAGACACCAAAGCGGTCATGAAGATTGCAGACGTTCCACTCGTGCAAGTGCGCCGTGTTGGCGGAGTAGGCCACTTTGCTATAAGAGAAGTGCTTGATGCCTACGTCCACCGAGAGAATGCGGAGGGGCGACGTTTTGGGGCGCGGGATGGCGAGGAGCTTGTTGGAGAAGGCGGCCGAGCTAGCAATGGCTTGGAGCCGCGCGGCCTTGGTGGTTTCCGTGCGGTAACCGCAATGCAAAGCTAGTCTTTGCAAGGAGTCATTTTTCAATGTGTTCATGGACAAGTGATTAATGGAGGCCAGCGCGACGCGCGATGCAGGCGGGATGTTGGATGCGTGCGCAGAACAAAGATGCAAGGGCGACTCACGGTGATTGAGCCTATTCACGGTGGGGACGAGAACAACTGAAGGTGGGGACGAGAACAACTGATGGTGGAGACCAGACCAACTGACGGTGGAACGGTGGAGAAGAGGGCAGATGTGCATATACCCCCTGAATATTGATGAAGGGTCTGGGTGATCCTTGTCTGCGGCCTGCTGAGCCATTGCTTGGACAAGGCCGTCTGTCCAGTCAGTTCGCAACCAGCCCTGGGCATAGCTGAGCAAAAATAGTCCAGGGAAGCGAGGGTGCACCGCGCCACGCACACCACTACGAAAGGTGATACACAGAAGGTCCACTCAAGGCTTAAGGCACTAGAGTGCCGTTGCGACATTACGGCCGCCGTCAATAGCCAGCACATAAGGTCAGCATCACGTGATCGGCTTTACATAGACGATTTCGTAGGATTAACTTCTACCAATATCTTTCCATTGTCTTCGAGTACTTCGCTGCTTGTAACGTTTTACGCTCCGCCACGACTAAAGCCGCAGTCAACGATACTGACGCAAACCGTACTGGTGCTTCGAAAATAGCGCCATTTACCTGATGCTAGCTATTGTCCCTAAAATAGACTAAACATGTGTTTCCGGCCGTATTATCATTTCTGCCACACCCACCGTGGGTCCCACCATGGGTCCCATGGGTTCCATGGGTCGTGCGTACCCATAGATACGCGAGGGAATCGTAGCCCGCATGAAGGCCTGTCTGACCGACAGCTTACATTCGAGGCTTGGAATGGGCCAGCGCAGCTTATCGTGTGCAGCCCCCAAACAGATGGGGGTCTTTTCTAGAGAGGGAGACTTTCCTGTATAGTGGATGATTCCTCTTGTTTCAGGAACCAGCAAGAAGTCCATCTTCTCCAAGCACCAGACATAAAGTCTAAAACCAGCAGTATATTGTTGCATTTAATTGTATTAATCGTGAGTGTATTAATCGCGAAGGTATTAATATTCTTCGACTCCAAGTTGGTGCTAGGGGAAGATGGACTCGTTGATGACCTAAAAAAAGGATCATGCGGAGCTGTATAAAAGCCAGCCAAGACTGCGTCACAGTAGTTGGTGGTATCGGGGGAGACCCAAATCGCGCTACTGGTGGAAGGCGCCGGAGCCAAACTTGGCGCCATGGATCGTGCGCTCCCCATGGGTGGTGTGACTCATGGTGTTGCATTTCCTCGAGGTACGTGGTCTATTTTTGGTGATACAAATAGTATGTTTGATGTTGCTCTTGCATATGGAACACGGGTAGTCTCTGGCAGAAGTTCCAGATTATGTAGAGAAATAGCGGTACTCACACATAACACCACTGACCGTAATGCACTTGAGGTCCCACTAATAATCAGGACGCCCACATATGATTCTGTTGATATGGTAGTCTTTTTAATGTAATAGCTTGTACCAACACTTTATAACTTTATAATTGCTTTTAATTGGAACCGAACCATATTCGGTGGGCCGGTGTACGGGTTTTGCTGGGAGATTGCCGGTGCGGCACCAGCTTGCGTACGCGGCCAAGGAAACGAGAGCATGAATAAGACATTACGAGGACGAGGGTCGAGAGGCAGGACCACGGACAAGTCAGCAGGGCAAGCGCAGCAAGACAAGTCAAGAGGAGAATGGTAAAAAGACAGGTCAAAACAAAACCAATAGACAAATACAAGCTAAGACAAATACAAGCTAAGACAAATATTCAAGACAATAACTGCGAATAGAAGAGGCGAGACGAACCATACAAGAAATTCGAATGAGCATCGAAAGGTGCAGTTCCAAGCAGAAGAATACCAAAGAGGAAACGAAATAGAATGCAGACGAGCAATGCAAAAGGAAAGTAGAAATGCACAGAATGAGCAGGATGGACACGACCACCAGCATGACCCGAATGACCAGAAAGACCACAGATGATCACTGGCATGGCCTCGGAGGGCATCTGGTGCATCCGCTGGCATGGACATCGGCTGATGATACAGAGCAGCGGAGTGTCTAATGGAGGGCCGCCGCGCAGTCTGAAAGCAAATAGGTTACTCTAGCACGCGGGTGCGCATGAGTAATGGAGTTAGGAGCGCGCGCCTCGCGGTGCACATATGCAGTACCAGACCCCGTCACCCGGGTCCCACTGGGCCACCGGCCCGCGAGAGTTTGGACGGGGTCCTGGCCATCGCTCCCGCTAGACTTCGGGTTGGCGGTCGTAAGCTCGCCACCAAAGCGTGTTCACGAAAGCAGGTTCCAGGGTTTTCCCCCCTCCCCTCCTCCCTACCGGCTCAGGCAGACATGTTAGGGCGTGTGCGTGCGCGCGTGGGCACCGGCACGTTGGCATATCTCGGGGTGCTGGCCCGGCACAGCCTCAGAGAGCAGGTGGGGGTCGAGCGCGGGGGTCCGTGGAAAAGTCGCCGCAATTCGACGCAGCGCCATTCTACCCTGGCCAAACCTCTGCATAACGCAATGCCGCGAAGCCCGCGTGAAACACTGCGCAGAAGGTAGGCGGCGCAACAAGCTCAAAACCACAAGGGCGGGTTGTCCGGCTGGTGGCCACAGGGTCACGCGGGGGTCCGTGCCCGTGGACTATCGTCTCTTTGGGTCTGGGAATCGGTGGGTTTTTGGGTCCTTGCCGGGGTCTTTGGGTCTTTGCCGGCGGGTCTTTATCTGGTTTTATCTGGGTAGGTCTGTCCTGGCCCACATGCCATAAAAGGTGCGAATGCAACCCCAGGGCAGTGCTCCAGTGCAGAAAAAAACCCACGAGACGCACTATGAGCATTCGGTGACTGAACAATAAGTGCGGGAGTGCATACAGGCGGCGATGGGCCAATATGGATGGAAATGAGGCGGGCCTCGTGCATGGGCGCGGTGGCGCGAGAATATTTCGTCGCGTATAAATACCCGTGCGGTGCCGCTAGTAAGAAAATCCTTTTTTTTTCTTCAGTTCTAAAATGCAATTCACCAACGTTGTCCTTGCTTTGACCGCTGTTTCTGCCGTTTCTGCTGCTAACGCTTCGAACGCTTCGAACCTGTCCAACACCACCAACTCCTCGTCGAGCTCCCCTGACAGTGGTGCTCAAGTTGTTGGTGCTGGTGTCATTGGTGCTGTTGCCGCTGCTGGTGTGGCCATGTTGTTGTAAGTGGTCTAATAGAAATAACTAATAATACGCCTAAACAATTTGAAGTGTAGGAACTGTAAAAGGTGGGGTGAAGTTGCATGACCCGGCCGCATTATCTTAGATCTAAAGCCTTTATAAGGTGAGGGGAGAATAAGCCTACTGCCCGAGATAATATAGGCTCAAATGTTGGAGATAATGCGGGCTCGTCTAGTTGTCGTAGCGTTGCCTTGTCATTGTATTATGCCATTATCTTATGTTATTGACTTGTATCACTCTATTTTCCTGTCTCATTCTTCTGGCTGATTGTCTCGATTATCAATGTCGCGAAGTTTTTAAGCTTCGTTCTTGCTTCTTTTAGCTTCGTTCTTGCTTCCTCTAGCTTCGTTCTTGCTTCCTCTAGCTTCGTTCTTGCTTTTTTTGAGCTAACCCGCCGGCTCATCCTGCCTTTGCTTGCAGCTATGCAAACATACAATGCCAAGCTCCTTCTTGACCACCTGCGGCCACTCCAACGCTCTACTTGTTCAGAGGCCTTGCCTTGGGGCCCCAGTTCTTGGTGGGGTTTTCCTGGAACCGCACCATCTTCAATCTCCTCAACCGCACCATCTTTATGCTCTGCTCATTGTCGGTGTCGAAATCCACCTGCGCATCTTCCTGGACGTTCTTGAGGATCTTGAAGCCAACCATCCCCGCACTCAATTTCGGGTTGTGCGCCATGTTGGCCTCAAGTGCCTCCACCTTGGCATGGAGCTTTTGACGCCGCTGTTCGTCTTGCACCTGTGAAAGCTGCTCCTGTATCTCTTTCACCAACTTCTCGTTGCTTCTCCTCAACCACGCCACAAAGATCTGGAGCACCTTTTCCCATGGCGCAGATGTCTTGACACAATTCTTCTTGGCGTGCGTGAGCGACACCTCATAGCCCAAGTTTCCCACGGCTCGCGCAAACTCGTCAATGGAGATGGGCGGTGCCTTCATGTAGCTGGAGAGTGCATTGAGGTTGAAGTAGAACGGCTCGCTCAACTCATTCCGGGCCAATGTTAGCATGCCCTTAATGCGCTCTCGCGTGCCGTATGTCTCCGCCAGGGCTGTCCCGTTGAAGCGGAGAATCTCATCGATGAACTCGTGATTGTGCAAGCTTCCTCCCCACATGGGCCCTGCAACGTGGTACGGCAGTTCACAGTACCTGCACTTGCCACTTCCCACCTGTGCCAAGCGTGGCGTTTGGTGCTTGTTGTCAGATATGCGCCCGAGCCTTTGGTCAATGATATCACCACATCCCACGCAGTGAAATGGCAGAGACATTGTCAGCGCAAGCTTTTTGACCTCCACAGGCCTCGTGGTGACCCGGACAAACACCCGGAAATAGTAGTCAATACTCAAGGAGAGCAACGGCTCGATCGCTTTCTTGTGGCGTGCTGCTGCCAAGGCGATCGTGCCAAGTATAAGCCGAATCCCGGCCTCATGGTTACTCTCCAGACCCATGTGCGTGTTTCCGAAGTTGTTACCTCCGTAAAGGGCAAAACACTTTTCGGGGTACCCGGAACCCGCAAGCACTCCCGCGTCCGTGCATGTGACAAGAAGCATACCGTTGTCCCGCACCAGGAGGATGGCCTGCTCGATGAAGGGAGCTGCCGTGCCGTAGGGATCAAGGTCCACGATATGAAACTTTTCCTTCTCGCTGACCAGGCCCATATACTTGATTGCGTCGCCCTGGTGACCTTGGACAACATGCTGGAGGTTGTTGTACCGCGCACTGCGCTCGATGGACTCCACCGCCTCAGGCAAAAGATCGTTGGCAATGATGCGGCTGACCTGTGGGATCTCGTGACCGTAGCGTATAGCACGAAGGCCGGTGGCGGAGAGTGCTTCGAGAATTCGCATAAATGGCACATCGGGGGAGACTCGTTTAGTCCCTATGCTAGGCTCCAGTCGTTCGGCTTCATTAGGTGTTTCTGTAGAATTCTCTTGTGTTTGCCGTGGATTGGCCTCTGTTTCTTGTGGATTGGCCTCTGTTTCTTGTGGATTGGCCTCTGTTTCTTGTGGATTGGCCTCTGTTTCCTGCGGATTCTCTGCATTCGTGGTGGTTCTTGTTTCAGCGGTCTCTGTAGATTCTGAGTTTTCCATAGAGCCCATGGGACCCGTGGTTGCAGCCTCGATCTCCGTAGTCGTCAAGTCTGAACTCTCCGCAAGTTTGCGGCGCTTCACCCGGAGCTCTCGGGTCCCTTCCTTGGAACTTTTATACTGGACAAGCCAAGCATTTATAGCCATCACCGAGAGGTCACGGTTGAACTGTTGGATGTGGTTGTAAAAAACCTTGTCCTGTAGAGGAGCCAAGATCGTGGCTTTGCCTTCTTTTACCACGTTGAACTTGCTGATATCAAACGTCATTGGCCGGCCGGTATTTGGGGTACTCAGGAATAGACGCCGGAGCATGGCAGTTTTTATGCGATGCGCTCCAGTTACCCCTTGCACCCGTACATCCGCACCCCCCACCTCCCAAAGGTGCCACGTCTATTGGGTGAAGCCGGGACCACCACCTTAGCCACACTTGGCCGCGCTATCTCGGCCAGCTGGCAGACAATTAACAACCAACGGACATGGGCCGTCTTCCACGTGCGCACCCGGGGCTTGCATAGTTGACCGTGTTTTGAGCCTGTGTGTCACGTGCCTTGCGCTGTTGGCGCATTATCACCAAGTGTTCAGGGGTGCACCGGTTTTACCATAGGAGTACGTCCAGTTTGCCCGAATCTCGGCCCTACTATGTCTGATCCAATTCAGGGAGCTCTCCTCCTGGACGCCATTGGCGAGGCCGTCCACCAAGTGGTGGAGTCACCGGTCGTGTCGGAGACAGAATCCGAGTTTGAATCCAGCTTCGACTCCGACCTCGACTCTGATTTTGCCCTCACCGCTCAGCAGCAATGGGAGGAGAGTATCAACCAGCTCACCTCCCTCGTCAATTATGTGTTTTTTCCGTACTTGGGCAAGTACTTGGGCCGTCGTGCTGCACATACCTTCTGGCGTCGCTTCGCCGACTGGTGGTGGTTGCAATACTAGCTCGGTCCCGTGGTTTGCGGAGCCGTTAGTGATCCGGCTGAAAATCAGTGGCCATATTGATGAGCTGAGTGGTGACGAGTGGAGAAAGATGGCACGGGACTTGGCCACGGCGCCAAAGAAGTGGCCCGCAAAAATACTGCAGGGTGTATGATATGTGGCATTCGCCTGTTTAAATCAACACGTTCTATTTGAAGGAACAATTGTCTCCGATTCAAATCTGTGTTCAATTCAATTCTGCATCCAAGTCAATTCTGTATCCAAACGTCTGCATCCAGGCCTACCCAGGTCAACCCTTGTACCTTTCAGGTAATGGTATGAACAACAAATAATTAAGGCTAATGACCCAAGCACAGATCTATGGAAGCCGCCCATGATCCGGTGGAGCTAGGTCCAACCTTTCTAGCCACTGGCCCTGTCAGGCTTCGCGGAATTGACCTAGTCTTGTCATGTGATTGTGTTATGGTGTCACGGACAAGGAGTTGGGGCAGAATCCCTGGTGTACAACATGATATTCGTGTCCTGAGGCTTGGAGCCCCCATGCTGTGGGACATTCTGCGTTTGATGCTGACCCCCTACGAGTTGGTGCATGGCAGTAGAGCGTTCGTGTCAAGCACACGCCTCGACCTAAGACTTGAGCAATCTTCTGAATCCTCTCCGCCGGACTGACCGTTAGAGAGGACTGGACTTATTTGAATATTGGTATTTGCGTGATTGCCCAAATATTCAGGTGTATGAGCATTCACCGAGCTGCACTAAGCCACGCCATGAGGCCATACCACAAGGTCGGAAAGGTGCTTCTCATCTGAAGACGTTTCCGTTTTGTATCAAAATGGAGTTTCAACAAAAGATGGCTCACCAAAGATTAATCACCTGCTTTGGAAGTCATCAGATCAGAATATACAGCAAATGACCTCATCTCCACCAACCAAAGTCCTTCTTCGATGAGTTTGTTCAGGGGTAGCGTGAGTGGAGGGAATACAAAACTCACATTTGTGATGAACTTTGTACCTATAATTGGTGGACTGGCGTTGATAAAGGCCACCAGGAAAGTGCATGGTTCATTAGACGATGCTTGGTCGAAGAATACTAAAAGGGGCAAGTTGATCTCGCACCAAGGATGCTCCAATGCGGCGCATAGAGCGACCTGGTCCAGAATTTTTATGCTCCAGCATTTTTCGTTCCGAATGAATAGAAACGAAATCTTCGGAGCAGGAAAGGCCATTCGGTGGAATGCATGCTACGAATGGTCTGGGGTGGCTATCGGCACTGCATGAGAAACGCGATGGAAGCATGAAGCATGGTAATGCGAGCAATACCCAGTCAAGGATAGCGTAAAGGCTACAAACCAAGTTGTTCCATGGCGGTGGTATGACCCAACATGTGTTTCTTTCTTGGACTAGGACGAGTCTATTTGTCAGAGGGTATATGGTGCCCTGTGTGCATGGTCATGTGCTATACGAGACAACTATATACTATGCTATCCAAAGTGTGGTATTTTTATGTCGTTGATGTTTTCCTGTGGCTTTGTTGAGGGTTCACATGCAATCAGGAGCAATATGTCAGCATGGGGAAAGAGCGAGCTCGCGCCCGTTTCAAGCCTTAATCTTGAGAGTGCATCTTGCCTCCAGGTAAATGTACCAGACACAGCATAGAGATCCAGTGTGGCCCATCCGGCGGGTTCTTCCACTCCCTGAACTCTGTATCGTGGGAGTCCCATGACGGCCTGGCACCATTGCATATCATCAAGGAAGCATTCTGCGTGAAGGATGCAGATGCACCATTTGATTAGTGTGCTGCGGGCCCTTCTCAGGGCGAATCTGATCCGCATACACACAGCACATCTTGACTGACTGCTAGTTCTTGGACAAGTGGATTTGTTGGTGAAGCCACGGCTGGATCCTAGAGCCAATCGGACTTCAAGCCAATTGACCTACGAGCTGGGACCCGTAAGCGGAGATGCAGTGTTTATAGCACCCTCTCAAAGGCACATAGGAGTAGAGACGAGGGAAAACGGAGAGGGAATGGTAACGATAGAACGATAGAACGATAGAACGATAGAACGATAGAACGATAGAACGATAGAACGATACTTGCATTCTGGTTAAGTGATTATAATAGGGATGTACGGGTGACCGTCCGTCACGGTCTACGACAAGCTGTGAGCATCACCATGTACGCTCAGGTAGCTTGGAGGCCTTTGCAGGTGCTGATTGGTTCATGAAGAGGGTGCTTGAGCCATCCCAGCCTATTCTTCTCTCGTGTATGCATCTGTCCCAGGGTCTTCATGACCTATTCATCCGACCACTCGATGAGCGGTCTCGATGCTGCATCTGTCACTGCTCATTGAACCTTCTTGGCATCGCGAAGCCACCGGTCTTATCCCTGAATATAACCCTGCATCTGATCTCTCGACACTTGGGGACACTCCTTCTATCGGCCCAGCGCTTCGCCAATTTGCACCCATGTAGAATGTTTAGCACGTCAATTGCTAGGAGTTGGTCATCGATGATTCTGAAACAACAGAAAACTCATACTCCAACAAAAAACTCCAATGACTCAATGACTCCAATGGAAAACTCTCGGGTCAATAGGGAACACGAGATTGTGCGGAAGCAGAGGCGTCACAAGAGGTTGCGAAAATGGGCAGGCCCTTTGGCCCAGGGTACCCAAACATCCTCTTCCAGTAAACCCCATCTCTTTTGGTCTTGATTCGAGGGTCTAATTTCTTTTTGGGGCCTCACCAGTGCCTCGCATAGAATTATCAATCTCCAATCCCGCTACCACGGCGGGCGGCCCAGAAAGAATCACTCAAACCGCCGGTCAAGGTACCTCAAGAAGATCACCATGGACCTTATCATATCGATGCCATGGTTTGCACAGTTTCGGTGTTTCCATATAGCCGCGGTCCTGAGATGGGTTCTTGGACGTACCTTTTCCAAGCCACACGGGTGCTAGAAACTAGCCTGGTCATGCTTTGTCTAGACTGGCCTGCACTGGATGGGCGAACAGAGCATGGAAAAGAGACTTATTGGTTGAAGTTCCCTCCCAACATCGTCATGTGGATCACAAATGGTCTCGTCCATGGTTCATGGTCTCGTCCATGGTCACGTCATGCCCCTCTTGCGTCATTTGGTCACCACTCGATGCACAAGATGCTGCTTTTTCGGCGTGCAGTCTCGCCCCCTGCAAAGACGAGTTCGCAGCCGCGTCGCATTGGCTAGCCATGGCCTCCCCATGGACAGTGAGGCCATGGACAGTGAGGCCATGGACAGTGAGGCAATGGACAGTGAGGCCCCCATGGACAGTGTCCGGACGTTGATGAGATGCTCCAAAGCTTTCGTGGCATTCGTGGTGGCCAGGAGCTCAGCCTATAGTTTCTCGCAGCCTGTGCCATTTCTAGCGTCTTTGGTGGGCTCGCTCCTTGGATGGTTTGAGTATTGTTACAAATCCAGCAGCCAGTGGCTTCTTCAGCACCGTTTTGTGCTCAGAAGATGTACTCGTTGATGGTATCCAACAGACTTCTCTTGCCAAATGCATCAAGATGGGCGGCCATTTCATCAGCAGGCAAATGAAGGCCTCAAGTCTAAGGATTAGCGGAGTGGGGGTTCGTCTTGAAGCGGATAGGCTAGAGAATGTGACTTGGATACTGGCCCACCCAATTTTAATAATGACCTGTTTCAACAGTGAGTGAAGGAAAACTTTGAGTGCTGGGACCAAAAGATCTTTTGATCTTCGTGATGCTCGGTGATTATGGACGGACCCGGTCGGGCCGCCTGTGTCCGGTTTTCGCCTGCGGGGAGTGTCCCTCTTCCAATGGGTGGTTCCACCGGGAAACATGTCTTAGCTTGTTTCATATGCACCATGCGTGGCTATATGAACACGGTCCTCGTCGGGGAAACGAAGAAATGTCCCTCGTTCTGGACGTCCTCGCGGACCGTGATGCAAAAGCGTAGATGACCAAGCTCGGGTTTCAAAAAAGGGGCCTTGGGCATTCATACCCGTTTCTGCTTTCGCTTGCCCATTAATGCCTCTAGCCCACCAGGGTCGTCCCGAAAAAGCCGTTGATTAGTGGTTTCACTGAGGCAGGAATCTGCAATCTGCGTTGTGTAATGTCGGTTCTTCTAGTGGACGGCCGGTCGCGAGCGGACATAGGATTGGCACCGAGTTGTGGCTGTGGTCCGGGCTTGTGGCTGTTCCTCCTCGTGCAATTGGTGCCTGCGGCCTGCGAAAGAAGCACCCATTTTGCTTTTGCCGGACATTGGACTCCACCCCTTCTTAGCCATGGGACTGGCCTCTTGTAATTAAATTCGGCTTGTCCGAAGCCCTCACCCTCGTTAGATGGTATCCTACCGAGTATTGCCTGCCTGGTGCTGTCGCTTATATTCGCGTACCTTCATTGCTGGGAGTTTCCCCACCACCACTGATGCTTTTTGGTTCTGGTACTTCCCAGGGTCTGACACATGTTTTTCTGCCACCTTGCTTTGGTGTATCGCGCACCCTTCAATAAACAGTCATCTGTGCTCTCACTAGAGAATCATACCGACTGACCCCCTGGGCCTAGTCAAAGGTGCCAGCTGATCCAATCTTAACAGAGGCAACACTAAACCTGGACCATGCGCATTCACCTGATGTACGCGGCTTGGGTGGTGCATCAGCTCTCCAAATGATCCTTTATGTCTTGCACTGCTCGACGCTCTTATAAATCCGCCTTTTTAAGAATAAGCCCTTTTCACCATCATCTTCTTCTCGAAGGCTGTTCTCCAAGCCTTGGCAAAAGGTATGTTTTTTTTTACTAAACCTCATATTTTTTTTTTTTGGTTCATCTTCTCTCAAATACGCGTTAGGCTTGTGACCATGATTCAGTGTTCTCCACACCAGAGCCCATTTCTTTCTGCAAAGTGCTTGATTGTTTATCATCTTTTGAATAGATAACCACTTTACTGAGCTCACGCTGGGGAACGTGCGTGCTTAGATATGTCCGTGTTAGCCGCTTCGTCTGCTTCTTCAAGCCTAAATCACGTTACTTTAGATTGTATCAATGAGGTCCAAAAAACCCTGTGTGATGAGCGGGGTGACCAATGCCAGCTGGATAAATGACGTGAACGGGTACACAATGCCTGTGTTGACCCTGTTCAACACCTCTCTTATGCACCTGAAGTAATCGTCCACGGTTATAACCGAGTCCTGACCGCTGCTGAGAGAAGAAAAAATCGACGACTCTTCAGACGGCGCCTTGGGAGTGGGGAAGTTGGGGAAGACATTGTTTGTGGGCAGGCTGAACTCCGATTCACCGAATTCCGGCGGAATATCCTGGAACAGAGCGACGATGATGGAGAAGATCTCCATGAAAAGCTTAAACACGATCTTGGCCGTGAATAGCGGGTCCAAGCGGATGTTGATCTCGAGCTTTTCGATAAGAAGCTGTTTGGAGTTGAGGCGGATGGGCGAGCCCTGCGTTGCCGTAGCCAACGTGGCACTCGACACATTGATGGAGCCGGCTGAAAGATCGCCTGCGTTGGAAATGGGCCTCTTGGATATGTAATTGCCGAATGTAGAAGAGTTGCGGTTGACCGACGCGCCGATATCAAAATTCTTCATGATGAGCGCCAAGTTCTTGACAAACGTCGAATAGTGCGATGGCACGGGAAGCGGGGACTTTTCCACAGGCACAAAGCTGTCGTTGAACGGGTTGCCCGTCTGCTTGGGTAGGCTATGGCTTTTTTTGGGATACATGTTCTGCTGAGCCATCTTGGTGTCGTACGCCTCCTTGTCTAGCTGGAAGGTGCGCACGAGGTTGCCTAGCGAGATGGACAACTTTAGAAGCTTGTTGACGGCAACCTGGTTGCTCTGCTCCCACAATGCCTCGCTAACCTCGAGCTCGGCGAGATCCTTGTATGTGATCTTGAAGATGCCCAAGAAGAAGATGCTCGGCTCGAACCCTGGTGTGAACGGGACCGCCTCTAGGATGTGAGAGAGGTGTTCCAATTCATCTTGTAAGGCTTCAAAGATACTCATACTCGCGGGACTTGTACGGGGGATGAGCACAATCTCGATTGGGAAAGGACTGTTTTGCGTGATGTCTGTTTCCTGGGTCTCGTGAAGTGTATTTTTTGTTCCGTCAGTACCTGCAGTCTGTCCTGCCTGTTTCTGCCTGTTGCCTGCCTGTTGCCTGCCTGTTGCCTGCCTGTTGCCTGTTTGGTGCCTGTCTGGTGCCTGCGTCGTGACGTTTGTTTACACGAGACTAGCATCGCCAGATGCGCCAGACCCGTACACCGCGGCTTCCGCTCCTCCCCGAAACCCACCCAGATGGACGGTGCACCGGTGTGCGACCGGTACCCACATGCTCCTTCCCGTGTGCGTGGTGGTTTTGGCGCTGCTCGTGGCGGTTCTTGTGTTTGGCGACTCGCCTTCGTTGCGGAATACGCCCATCCACCTTCTCCACGGGAGGTTGGTCACGTGCAGCTCCCGTGCCTCGGGCCTTCTCCGTGCACACCCCCGGGTGTACACGGTGCTTCGCTGGCTGGTGCCGCTCTTCTACGGCGTGGTCATGGCCACGTGCATCGGGAACTTCTTTGTTCACGTCTATCCCGCAGTGCCGTCCCACCACACAGTGTTCATCCTTCTCACTGTAAGCTATGTGATGGTGTCCACGGAGCTCGTGATATTCACCGACCCGGGCACCGTGACAGCGGCGTCGGTGCAGGACGCGCTAGCCCGCTACTCTCCCAACGGACTCATCTTTTGGGACAAGTCGTGCCCCACGTGCCTCTTGGCCAAGCCGGCGCGTTCGAAACACTGCTCAGTATGTGGAAAGTGCATCTTGTTGTATGACCACCACTGCATATGGGTCAACAACTGCATCGGCGAACGCAATTACCGCTGGTTTCTTCACTTCTTGGCCGCCAACGTCTGGACCATGGTGTACGGGGGCGCCTTGTGCTATGGCGTGTTGCGCCAGGCCGAAACGGGCTTGTGGTACACCATCACCCGCACGACAAAGGCCCACCGAATCGCCGGGGTTTTGATGATTTTGGCGGCGATTTTCTCCGTGCTCACCGCAGCTTTCGCGGCTCTCCACTTGAGGTATGTCTATCTTGGCGTGACCACGAACGAGGCAGACAAGTGGGGGGAAATCGAGCATTTGGTGAGCTTGGGCGTGCTCTACTATGTGCCTGGCTTGGACATATATGTGGAGCAGTCTATGATGAAGCAGGGCTCCGTGTACACGCCAGTGTACATCTCGTTGAAGGACGAGACGGTCGTTTTCGAAGGCCTTCACGATGAGTTGCAGCCCGTGCGCTCCATGCAGGACGTGGCCAACATCTATGACCGGGGGTTTTGCGCCAACTTCCTAGAGAGGGTGAAAGGGTAGGCCTTGACAACTCCGCCACTCGCATAGAAAGGCCAGGGGGAGAGATCTGTTATGATCCAATAACATGCTTTCGAATGCGGCCGGGCACGACGATTTTCTCGCTTGTTATCACAATGCCATTTGCCTGAGTCACCACAGTGTTCGTGAGGGCGCCCTTATGACCATCTTTCCGAGCGACACCGTTATTTTGGGGAAACGCATTCTTGTATGGTATTTTTTGGGTGGGTGGTATTTCCTGGGTAGGTCCGCTTTGCTCGGAAGTCTCCGGGACTAGGTCAAGCACTCGCTTCAACACCCTCATGTGCACCGGCTCCACGGTCCAGCCTCCAGCTAGACCATGTGCGACTGCATATAGATAGAGCCGGAAGCGGCAGTTTTCTTGGGCGGTCTCAAACAACATATGGAGCTTGAGCTGGTGGTACTCCCGGATGAGGATGTGGCACCGGGAACGGCACTCTTGGGCCTCGACATCAAGGCCAGCCAATGAATGATGGTCGGGAATAAGCACAGGAAGGTTTTCAGGGCAGGGATTTCCTGCATGTTCGTCCTCGGGGTAGATCTTGGCACGGTTCTTGTCGGGGTCAATTCCGGCACGGTTCTTGTCGGGGCCAGCTGCAGCCCGATTGTTTTCGGGGCTCAATGTCTCGGTGTTATCAAGCTTGTTGACCGGCAACAGGCCCAAACCGCACTGGGCGCGTCTCTTGTCCATAGCACTCACCTTCGTGTGAAGCGGAGGATGCGGATCTAGGTCATCTAGGTAGTCCAAAACAATGGGCCGTTTCTTGCGGCGGCCCCCGAAGCCGTGGCCATGCTGAACACCGGGTGTTGACGACATGCATGGACCGCCAGGCGGCAGTGAGAAGAGCGAAGGGCCCTGCGCAGTGTGCAGTCCGCCCCCACAGAAAGGCCCAGCGATCTCGGCACCTCCGCAGCCTAACACCAGGAGAAGATGGTGGGGAAAATTAGCCTTCTCCGTGCAGTGGGCTGGGGCAAAGTACGCGAGGCGCTGCACGGGCCGCAGACCTGGGCGACTGCAAAACAACCGGTGCACCAATCACCGTCCGCGAGGACAATAAGCTTTAACCTTTGAGCAGGCACGAAAACGCCAAAGACATGCGTAGATGGCATCCACTTTGCTATTGTTGGGTTGCGGGCGGCGTGGCCTGTGCGCAACTATGGTTATGCAGTGTGAGGGGCCGATTCCTAATTGGCCAATTGGCGATTGGGCATCTTTCTGCGGTTTCTGATGGTTTGGTGGCGCCAGCACTGACAATTGTTCTGCAAGTCTAGTGCAAGTCTAGTGCAAGTCTCTGTAAGTCTCTGTAAGTCCCTGTAAGTCTAGTGCAAGTCTCTGTAAGTCTCTGTAAGTCCCTGTAAGTCCCTGTAAGTCTAGTGCAAGTCTCTGTAAGTCTCTGTAAGTCTCTGTAATCCCTGCAAGTCCTTTGCATCACTCGCTCTTACCCGCACTTTTATGGTGTTACTATACCCTCACCAGTCACTGCCATCCACTGCCAAACACGGTGCCGCCAGTGCCTGTGCTTGTCAATAGTGGATGCATTGATAGATGGAAGGATTACTGTTGGACTGTGCACCACAATTTTACACCCAACGATTGACCCAACCAGTGCCACTCGCCACGCCCACGAAGCAAAAGACTTAAACGCCATGGTCGGCCCTGATAGCGGTTGTTTTTGGGAAGGCGCCACCACAACTACTCAAGGCTCGTGAATAGTTGCCTATCGGGCACACTGCATCACTGTATTGCCGGGGCCCGTCCAATGAACGCCCTCCCTGCCGCTCCGCCCCCCAGGCCATGCTGGGCGCTCCCACTCTTCAGCACCGTTTTCGCAGCGCCCTTTCTCGGTGCCTATCTACCGCCTGCTTTGTCTCGCGCAGCGAGAAAAATAAACCTTCTCTCGAGACTCTTCACTATCACACCACTCCTCAGTGAGCCGGCCACACTGATATTCGACCTCCACCCAAGCAGCGTCCAACATCCGAAGAATCCACGCAACTTCTGGTACAACCACTGGGCATTTGAAACTGGGCACCTGAAACGAGCATCCGAAACTGGGCATCTGAAACAACCACGCAACATCTAAAGCATCCGCCACATCCAACCAAATCCATCAGCGACCCTCTATACCCTTTGCCCCACCAGTCTGTGACCGTCTGCCTACCTCTGGACATGGAGAATGAGTATCCGTCTGGTACGGACCCCCAGGAAATGGCCAAGTTGACGCAATACCCACTAGACACCTACAACCCCAACCTTATCAAGGAGGAGACGGCCGCCGCAAACGCCGCCAAGGTGCCTCCGAAGGATACGCACCCGCCTGCGACCCGCTCCACAAGTGATGCAGAGGAGGCCGGCGACCGAGACAATCCTCAATTCCAGATGGGCCCGGGCTCAGAACTCATGCAAGCAGAGATGGGCGCCGTCGACGGCGCCGGCGGCAACTCTGTGGCCGCGTCCAACTACATTGACTGGTCACTGAATTTCTTGATCGACCCCTACCATGACCTGGCCGACGGCTTGGACCTACATCCTTCCGCGCTCATGTCGGCAGTGCCGTTCGAGCACGAGGAGAAGGAACTCTCGGGCGATGCGCTGGACCTTCTACATCGACAAAATGCGGCGAATCCAGGGATCGGCCCAAACGTGGCCATGGCCGCAACTCCAGGTATGGCCTCGAGTCGAAGGATGGCTCAAAATCATAGCATGGCCCAAAACGCGGCCCAAAATACGGCTCAGAACATGGCTCAAGGCATGAACCAAAGCATGAACCAAAGCATGAACCAAAGCATGAACCAAAGCATGAACCAAAGCATGAATCAAAGCATGAACCAGGCCGCCCAAGTAACTACCGCATCCAAGCTGGGGGAGAAAAGGCGACCCTGCGACCACTGCCGGCGCAGGAAAACGAAATGTGTCATAATCCCAGGCACAAACACCTGCGTCCAGTGTGAAGCTAAGTCCATTGCATGCACTTCATCCAACCTACGCGATGAAAGTGCCGCCAAACGAATGCGCACTCTCGAGTATGGCAATATGCCGCTTGGCATCAACATGGGTCCTCCCATGAGCCAAGAGGTGATTCCGCCCAACGTGCCTCTTCGGAACGTGGCTCCGGTGCAGGACTACTCCACCATGAACAAGTCGCTCCTAAAAAAAACTCTCTCGTTACAGTACCCCCGGTCGTCTTTTTACGTGGGGCCGACATCTTACTTATTCGACGTTAATCTCTTGGATGTCGTGATTGGATCTCAGGAAGATAAATCGCATCCGCCCCGGGGCAAGCGCATCAATAATATCGAGCAAGTAAACTTGAGTGAGTCCATTTCTCTTCGAAAAGTCGAGAATAAGACTCAGTTTGTTTTGAAAGACGATCAGTCCAAGATGTCTTTCCAGAGCATGTCTAATGACGTGGACACTATTGAGAAGTTCATTGCGCCGCACGGTCAGATCTTGATCGATTTGTACTTTCGTATCATACACCCTTCGTACCCGATCTTGCACAAGAAGGTGTTTTTGGAAAAGTACTCGCGGACGCATCGTGAGTTCAGCGCGCCATTGCTTGGTGCTGTTTACGTTCTTGCTATACAATGGTGGGACTATGATCCGCAACTCTCGCGGTTCCCCAAGCCAAATGTGGAATTAATCCTCAAAATCGCTCTCAACAACTACATTCTTGAGATCCTCAAGAGGCCCAAGCTCAGCGCAGTGCAGGCGGGCTTGCTCCTCCTTCAGAGCAAGCATATCCTCACCGATATCAGTGTGCATAAGAATGCTCAAACATCTTCATCGTCGCTCGCGTCGGCCTCGCTATCGTCGTCCTTCAATGAGTCGGATTTCAATGACTGGGTGTTGTGTTCGCAAATCGTGGCTCTTTCCGAAGAACTCGGCTTGGGGCTTGACTGCGATACCTGGAAGTTGCCGAAGTGGGAAAGGGGTCTCAGGAAACGGCTCGCGTGGGCGGTGTACTTGGAGGAAAAATGGCTTTCGTTGAAAAACTCGCGGCCCTCGCATATCCACGAGGCCAATTGGGTGGTGTCACATTTGGCCGAGGAGGATTTCCCCGAGAAACACGGCGACGGAGACCTCAAGGAGGGGTCCTCCGATATCACCAATGGCAAGAAGAACTTTATGAATTTGATTGAGTTGTCAAAAATCCTTTCGGAGATCTGCAGCTCGCTATTCTCCATGAAGGCCATGAAAGAGGTGACCGATATCAACGAGGTGCTCCGCATCGCCAAGCCCATCCAACTCAAGCTACGAAAATGGTACCACTCGTTGCCGGCAGAACTCCAGATGAACTCGGTGCAGCCCCGAAAGTTGTGCTCTAACGGGTACCTCCAATTGGCGTACTTTGCGGCAGAGTTGACGCTCCATAGAAAGATCATCACCACCTTGTACCAGCAAGGAAGCAACGGGTCCAAAGTTCCCGACGAGCTCCTCAATGTGTGTCGGTCTGCCGCCAGATCGCGGTTGTTGGCGTCAATGGAATTTGTCAGAGACTTGAAGCCCGAACACATCCACTCCTTCTGGCACTCGTCTTCATCGGCCAATTTCACCCTCATCGGGACGTTTGCAAGCTTGCTTTTCATTTCTTCCACCACAAAGGAAGAGGCGGATTTCTACAAGGAGCACATCTTCAATTACCGATGGATATTGAAGATCTCGTCCAAGGGCTTTGCGCAGGTGTGCGACTCGTTACGGAAACTTGACCTCGTTCTCAATCACATTCCAGGACTTTCTAATGACACCTCCGATCAGGGCCTAATAATCCCCGACTCCGTGGACTCTGTGGAGTACAGCAAAGCATACCAGATGCCTAATCAGATGCCGGCTCAGCAACCGTATATCAATCAACTGGAGTTGCAAGGGGCGCTGCCGAGCCACAGCCAGAGACCGGCCCTGGTGCAGAAGATGCAGAGCCAGCTGCCCCAAGTCACCAGCTTTTCGCCAGTCCCTCCGGACCATGGTGCGTACCAGTACAGCGCCAATGGACATGTGAAACAGCAATACATCAACAGCGGCCAGAACTTGACTCCGAAGGACTCCAACCGGCCCAGCCCGGTGCTGCACTTCAAAAGCTCGACCCAGAACGTTCAGTCGCCGTACGACTCGCCCCAAAGCTTCCAAAACCAAATGTATACTAGTGGAAGCAGCAACGGCCCCGGCAAGAACGTGGACCTGCCGCAGTCGTCGCAGGGATACTCCCCGAAAAACGGCTCCCGGCAGAAGAGACTGGTGTTGTCTAGAGCGCCAAGTGCTTATGACGGAAGCCAGGCTGAGAGTGTGAGTAGCGCCAGCAACCAAGCAAGTCCTACTACGGAGAAGCAGGATGCAAAGAATGCCTAGTTGCGTCGCCGGTTACGCATTTCACGCAAGAGTGCTTGGCAGTATCGCAGTTTTAGACATTGTAAGCAAGAACGCTTGGCAGTATTGCCGCTTCAGACAATGAGGAGAAGGACTGGCGCCAAGGCTCAGTTCTCCGCTTTTTAACTAGGAAATCGGCATTAGTGCTACTACGTACAAATGTGTCTGGCAATCTCTAGCTTCATTGGCCGAGTCTCGTACTATAGATGACACGCGCATCAACAGCCCACGACGCCTGGTCTCGGGCCGTTGAGCAATGTCTAATGGAAGGCACACCGCGCCTAGTCGAAAGGCGTCAAGAAGGCCTCGGCAATGACACGGGCGCGGGCGTTTAGAAACAACTTCATCTCACTGATCTCCTTGTCGACCTCCTCCATGAATTCGATGATAAAGTCCACCAATTTATCCTTGAGCATCTGCTCGGTATGGAAGTTGGTGATCAAAAACGAAATATCGTAGCCCTTCACCGGCACTCGGCGCAAGATGAAAAAGCTCTCCGCTCTCTGGGTTAGAAACCGCGTGAACTGGCGCACGAGAATGTGCTCGATTTCGTCCGCCTGCTTGATGGAGATGGACATTCGGACGGAGTTGATGGATGGTTCAATGAGCACCTTCTCGTGCTCGTTCCGGGCAATCGTTACCGGATTCAACAAGAGTTCGGGGCTGTGCGACTGGTCCACCTCGATCTCGGGTCGGTTGTGTCTCTCCACCAATTGAGACGAGAAGTCCTCCAAGCAGATGGCGGCAGTCAAGGACGTTCTCACGGCGGTCAAGTACGGCTTGAGCGATTGTGACTGATGTTAGTGGGGCTGAATAGGCGCATTTGACTGAGGGAGCCCGAGGTTGTTCTTTGGAGACGGGCCTCCGAGCGCTCTTGTGTCCGGGGCCGGACTGGCTTCGAACAGGGAGAGACTTTTAGTATCCCTGCGCTTGTGCGGTGCACCCTTGGTGTTTTTGTTTCCTCGATGTCTTTGCTTCCTCAATGTCTTTGCCTCCTCGATGTCTTTCCTCGATGTCTTTGCTTCTCCGGCGCAGGGCACATACCATTTTGCGTGGACAAGATGGTGGATGTAGGCGCTGAGTTGAGCACGGTGCGTAGGTGCGGCCGTGTTATGTGCAGGCGGGGCTGTGAACACTTGCGGGCACCGACGAAGACACGGGGTAGCCAGGCAGGAGGGTTTGGGGGTGTGGAATAGAAGGTTTGAGCCATGGATCTCAACCCCGGTGGTTTTAATGTAGCAGAGCCCAGGGCCGATTTTTGGCGTCGGTTTGAAGATGCTCACCACTGCGGAAAAGTGCGTGGACAGCGTGTGGATGGGACAAATTACAAAGCAGATTAACTGCACTATCCTCACTACAGAATAATGCAAACTAATGAAAAGACTCTAGAAGGCTCTAACTCTGAAATGACTGAAATGACTCTAAAATGAATACCAAAAAATGCTACCCTGTCTTGTCTACCACTATGCCCTTGCACTGCCTTATATACACATTACTCAACGCTACTTATCCACTACTAAATACCCCCGAGGCTATACACCACGAGAATCGAAAGTTAGAGCAGTAGATCATCAGCGCGCTTACTTCCGGATCATGTCTAGTAGTTCATCAAGACCGGCTTCTTGTCCTCTGGGCGCAGTCTCTTGGACGGACCTTGAGCGGCGGCGGCAGAATCGGCATTGTGTCTCTTCTTCAGGGCCCGTTTGCTCAAATGCTCTATGGCATAATGCACGCACTTTTCTAGCGCAGTAGCCAAGCGCTTGTTCCGGTCTCCATCCTTATGAACCCTTTCGAGCTCTTGACAAAGGTCTTGGAATGCTGCGACCGAGCGCAATCGGTCCTCCCACTCGTCAGTGCTTATATGCATCGACACGATCCTCGCATGCCTGCCCGTGTCAATGACTGTTCGCACGGGGGCCTTGTCATTGTCCTCGCCTTGATCGACACCTGTGCCTCTGTCGTGGGCTTCGTCCGTGGTGTCATCCACCAGTGTGATGATTTCGCTCAACCCGGAGAGATTGTTTAGAATCCATTCTCCCAACGTGCTCTGTAGCGCCCTGAGCGTCTCCTCGTGTATCTCCGCCATCTTTTTCTTGTGCGCTTCAACATCATTTCGTAGCATATCGTGGATAACCTTTGCTTCATCTGCTCCGTCTGGGCTAGCAAGGTCCATCATGGAGATTCTCTTGTCGCCAGTCTGCTGCAAAACCTGCAACATGTCGTTCCCACAAACAATGTCTTCGTACGATATTTGGATCTTCCCCTGATCGATGGCGTCCTTGAGCGTCTGTTCAACGAGATCCTTCTTAACCTTCAAGTGCTGCTTCTTCTCCTCAACAATGTCCCAGAACAACTGCAACGGATTGGACCCGTTGCGACCACACAACTCCATGTACGCGTCCTCGTTTTCTAGGCCCAAGTCGCCAAACTTGGTATTAGCCTTGATCTTCTTTTGCTGCAATAACGCCCGGAACTGATCCCTCGCCTTCATGTCGGTGCGCCGGTTTCGCGTGGATGCCTCCGCAATCTTGTTTTTGATTCGGCTGACTATTTGGGGGAACACTTTTGACGCGTATAGCTGGACAAGGTCAACTTTGGTGAGCACTCGGAAGTGCTTGTTCGCCTTGAAGCGGGCATCATTCTGGAGCTTTTCATAGAGCGAGGTCCATTTGGTATGGTCGTGCTCGTCTCCGCTGGTGATCTGGACAAGATACCCCTCTAGCTCCGACAAGGCTTGGTCCTTTTCACGCTGTAGCTGCTCGTTCTTCTCCCGCATCACCTGCTCAAAGTACTGGTTGTAGATGCTTTCAAGCTCTGCGTCGGGTAGGATGGAGTGCTTGAAGATCGGGTTATCTTCCTGGATGAGTTTGTTCTTCATGCTGCTCCAGCGAGTGGTTTCTTTGATCTGTTTGCTGGTGTAGTAGCGTTCGATTTCCCGGCGGAAGTTGCTCGTGAAGGTGTCGATCATCTCCACCTCATTGGAAGACTCGAGCTCGAGTTTTTTGACAAGATACTCTTCGTAGAGATCTCGCCGCACCACCGCGTCGTCGATTTGCCAGTACACGGGGTTCTGAATGAACGTCTGGATCACCTTTTCAAACGACCACGTCGAGTCGACGCCCGCCTCCTTGAGCATTTGGCAGAAGGCTTCCTCTTTCAGAAGGTTCCCTGACCCCGCCACGTCCTTGGGCTCCGACGCTGACCCCGAGGGGCGCAGTAAGAACCCAACTATGGGTTGAGCGGCTAGCTTCTTGTCTTCTTCACTAAAGACCGGTTCCGTGGACTTGACCTCGGACGGCTGATGTGCCGCCTCCACCACTTCGCTCTCCACTACAGCTCCACCAAGCTCCTGCGGTTTATCCCACGTCGTCTCTCCCGTGCTCTCATTGTAGTAGTACTCCTTCCCGTCTTCAGTGGAGAAAGCTTTCCATTGCTCCGGATTTTCGGGGTTTTTCCAGCTGGTTTCGTTGGTGGTAGGGTTGAAGTAGTACGTCCTGCCTTGGTCATCCTGCACCTGCTGCCAGCTCATCTTGATAATTAGTGCTGCGTAAACACGAGACTGACTTGATGCTGAGCCAGGTAAGGTGTGGGCTGGAGAGGATGTTGGGGCTCGCACAGAGGTGGGGTGAAGTCGATAGGGTGATGGGCTAGTGATATGGCGCGTGCGGTGTGAGCAGGTGCTGCTCTTGACCGGCTGCGATGTGGAAGATTTGGTGCGACCTGTGCACCAGTGCATTGGCATTACAGGCAGACAGACAGACAGACAGACAGACAGACAGGATAGACAGGATAGACAGGACAGAGACAGGTATCAGTTCCAAAATCGATAGCTCCGCACACTGATGATGTGAAGAGGCGGGTTGGGCGCCACATAGTCCTCTTGAAAAGACCAAGGCTATTAATGGGGAGGTGTGTTGCGGTGGCGAGGCAGACTCCCCACGTTACTCGAGCTTGGCCAGAAGATTCAAGGCACTCACTGTCTTAGCGCGGCAAACTAGGGGACACTGGTTGGTGCAATTGGTAGCTGAATGGTGGCTAATGGGACTTGAATACTGGTTGTATTCGACGAATCCCGATGAAACCCGAATGTGGAAACGGGCCTGCCTCATTTCTTCCGGCTCTTTTTTCTCTTGGAAAAACCGCAATGGTGAATTGATGTGAATTTTCCAGCCCGAAATTTTTTTCATATCGGCAACTTGTCCGAGTGGTCAAGGAGAAAGACTCGAAATCTTTTGGGCTATGCCCGCGCAGGTTCGAGTCCTGCAGTTGTCGTTATTTTTTTTTTTTAAGCCTGTTTCACGTCGCCTGGAGTACGCTATCTAGGGTCAGTTGAAGTTGGTCGAGGGCCTATAGCATGTGTGCTACAGAACAGGCTTTGGTAGAGGAGCGCTCGTTAATTATGGCGCGTGCATATGGAGGACGCCATGCTTGCCCATTATCTATGAGTACGCCACGAGCTAAAGTTGACAGGGAATGGCCACGTTGACGACAGGGTTTCAAGCATTTCTGGCGTCCATGATTCATACGCATCTAGAAAGACCGCCCTTTAGGAGATTCTACCATTCATTGGGTACATTTTTGGAAATCAGGGCACTCACTGTGAATTCACTGTTGACAATAAAACACTTGTTGTGGGAGCTTGTAATGACAGAGGTCATGCGTGAAGCGTTTCTAGTGGAGAGGCAAAAGATGGGCTTGCAACTAAGCCCAGCCACGTGACGCGGTCCTTCTGTTGGGGGTCTCACTCATTAAGTCGCCGTGGTGGGAAAATTGAACGGAATTGAACACATGAACGAGATTGAACACATGAACGAGATTGAACACATGAACGAGATTGACCACAGTTGACCACAGTTGACCAAGGTAGACCATAAATCTCACAATCACGAACATTAACCTATCTTCGGAGCGGCGGCCCAAGGACAATGTTGAGAAGATGCTCAGCTCACTGCTACGGGCTGCACACGATACCGCTCGTGTTGGCCCGCTAGACAAGAGCCGGTTGAATGACAAGGTTCCCTCGATGTCATTGCTGTGGCCATGTTATCAACACTCGCTGAAAGTGGCCGTGAATCTGCTCATCGACGCCGTCCCCTTGCTTATGCATTGATTTTGTTTCATTATCACGGGGTCATATCCTCTGCTGCTATCACAGGTGCACTCGCGCTAGCTGGTTTGGCTGCTATTGGTGTGCTTGGACTGAAGGCTAATTTGGACCCGGAATGTACGCTTCTTGGTCTACCCCGGTCCCTCAAATTTCCGAGCATGGCTATTCGGCCTCCAATAGTCACTTCGCTTACCCGAAGAGAGTCTCAAGGTGTGAAATCTCTCATGTGGGCTTTAATCATTTGGTTTAATTGTGCCCGTGTGATGCCCTTCTGGTGCCTGCGTGGCGTTTGAGGTATTTTTATGCCCCTGTGTCTTTGCTAGCGCCTCGTGATCTAACCCTTAGAACGACCCTTGTTTCTGAAGCAATAGTATAGGAGAGGTTTGGCGGCTTTCTTGGAGTCTTCCGGAAACAATCTGACGGACATCTTTTTGTTAGCTTTCTGAATGGATTTGGGCTTGCCGTGAAACTATTCCTCTCCTATATTGAGGACATCTTCTAGGGTTCTTTGAGATATAAATTCAAAAACTCCTGCAGCCACAGTGAAGCCTGAGGGTTTCAGACGCACGCAATCGAAAGGGGCGTTTCTGAGGTTAATTCTGAGCGTATGAAGGTGCTTAGCACGGAGTTGGCATAATAAAGAACTCGGGTCCTTGGGGGTAATAAGGGAGTATCGTCTCGCGGCTATGGTCTGCGCGTGAGTCGTGTGCCTTAGGCCGTCTGAAACGTAGGTGTAACTTTATTGAGGATACAAGGAAAGAATACTGGGAGCTACGATCTCTTCCAAGTGCCATTGCATTGGGCTTGCGAGTTTACAATTTTCAGCAGCTTTAGAGAATAACAAAAGAAATACTCTGTGTAACTTTGGGGAATTTAGGAAACCCGTGATTTAGGCAACTTGTCCGAGCGGGTTTTTCGCTGGAGGCTGTATCTTTGTTAGCGCTCTCTGATTGATTTCTTGGAATGACACTAGTTCCCGTAGCAATGGCATCAATAAGACTAAAAGTAAACTGGGGCTCGTTTGACATGTTCCCAGTAACCTTCTCAATCACTTTGTTAAAAATATTTGTTTTCTGTATTTTTTAATTGTAAGTTTCTGGATGAATTAAAAGAAACGGGGTGGGAAGGAAGCGTGGACCAATATAAATATAACTAAAAGCCTACTGGCTCTCTTCCAAGAGTCATTTTATTACCCCCAAATAGATCTGAAACTGTTTCCAGGTGAATTCGAATTTTTGTGGCGGTTTTCAAACATTTTTAAATTTCGCTACGTGGCTGAAACAATCGGTATTACTAATGTACACACTCAAATTTTGAGTTCACACCCCCCCCACACTTCATGCATTTTTTAGTATTAATTTCCTTAAATCTTCTTTTTTTTTTTCTCTTTCTCTTTATCCATGCATTCTTCTCTCCTCTTGCATGACCTTTAAAGAAACACCTTCCTGATTAGTCGCTTATCTCAAATTTGTCGACTTTGCCAAATTTTTGTCTGGACAATCCAGGAGTGAGGTAATGCGCGCCCGTGTGCAGTAGATCTGGAGGGTTTCTGGAAAAAAAACCGGTTTCGGCACTCTTTTATTTGATTATTAACTGATGCGCACGGCAACTTGTCCGAGTGGTTAAGGAGAAAGACTTGAAATCTTTTGGGCTCTGCCCTCGCAGGTTCGAGTCCTGCAGTTGTCGTTATTTTTTCGAACGTATTTCGAAGTCTCTCTTTTCGCAGTCAGGCCTGAAAAAGTGCGCTCAGGATAATCAGGAATGCCGCAAAAAGCTCGTGTTTTGCGGACACTTGCAAGCAAGGGGTGCGTTCCCACATACTCTTGTCCCATACATAAATATTCCGCACACTACGGCCCTTTTGCAACCACCACAATGAAGCAAGTGTACTCACATAAACAACTATTAGAGCTCAGACACGAGTGTCAAAATGCAGAAGTCAAGCAGTTCAGCTTTAATCGAAGAAGTGTTTCCGCTTCTGGCCCAGTGGCAACCCCACCCAAACTCAAACACAATGTTTGGGCGTCCTATCCGGTGATAGCAAACCACAACTACGCCAAGTTGCCACTCGGTCTAAAAAACCGACCCGACCGTCCTCGCAAACTGGAGCGCAGCTACAAGCTCGAGTCCATGACCACTTTGTTGGCCAGGCAAATTGGGATATCCGAGTTGCCAGTTGGCGCCAAAATCATCAAGGCCGCGCCGGGGACTCCTATCCCAATCAATGCCATAAGAGTGTCCTTTGATGGGAAGTTTACCGACGAAAATGCAGCACTGCCACGAGAGGCAGTACGGTTCCGCGACCCGGATGTGGGGCAGGACCAATACAAGTACGGGTTCGACGAGGTCTTCTGGGAACTTCCAGATTTGGATGCGGGGGCACCGTTAGAACTTACCCATGAGTACACGAGAAGCCCGCTGGTTAAGGAAGTCCCGAGCCCCGAGATGCCCAATGACGGGTATCTCATTCATGGGCATTATGCACCATACTTTGAGCAGTACATCCGAAAACAGCAGGAGAAAACGGCTGTATCTGAAGCGGAAACCCCCGATGAGAAGGGGCGTAGTTATGATTCAGAAAGCTATGCCGAGGATTCCAGCGATAGTTCGAATGTGCAGATCCAGCTTCCAGACTTACAGATTTGAATAGTCGAGGAGAAAAAAGAACGTGAGTGGAGTATGGAAATATTACATGTTCAAGAGGGTCGAACAGGTCTCCTAACGACGGATACGAACTTAGTGGTACGGATCAGGGAAGCGTGATTCGAAAGAGTGGCTTGAAGAAGTTCAAGTAAGAACCTGGATTTGTGCAAGGTCAATCAAACCTCCAAAATCCAGCAGAATTAATTTCGGAGTCAAGTCTGAAAGTCTGGAAATGAAGGCTTGGGTATATCGCTATAGGCGAGCTTCGCGAGTGCGATGTGATGAATGAAAGTACAAAGCGCGATGGCCACAAGCACCCACAACACCATTTCGCTAACAAAGCCATCAAGCAGCTTCACACTGCGATCTCTCTTTGAACCAATACCTGAACTCAAGAGCTTAGTCTTCAAGCTCATTCAACATGGATTGGTACTACCTCCGACTTCAGCTAGTTGTGGATTCAAACTTGCAAGATGTTTACCAGAGTGAATACGACAACTTGCGCATCGAGCTTCTCACATGGCGTTTTACAATCATGAAGTGCTTGAATGATCTTTACGGGATTTCCGGAGAGGCACGCTACTTTGACATACTCGTCAAGCAGACACAGGCGCCAGCATTGGAGGCGATCATTCGGATCTACGCTGAGGACAAGGATATGTTCAAGAATAGCTTCTCGAGCTTCAGCGGGTTCTTGAGTGACTATGTTGCAAAGGGGTTCGACTCTATGTTCTATGTGCGGGTTATTGATGAACTGCCGTTTTTGGGAGCCCTTTCTGACGAAAGACTCGTGGGAACAGCGGATATTACCAAATAAATTATGCCGCACCAACTTCATTGACTGAACAAGAGGTCGGAGTACCTGAGGAGATTATTGTGTTTTCTTTGATGGTTGAAGTTTGCTGATAGGGCGATGGTTTGATATCTACGTTTGTGAGGAAGCGACAAGTGAGAGTCGCTTGATGGGGATGAAGTGAAGTAAAGTGAACAAGACCGAAGAAGCACTATAAGCCCAGGATGAGGGAAGAAGTGAGAAGTTGAAGATATGAAAGGGAAGAAATCAATCTCTTGGCCAGCCTGTCATATTTCTCCGTTGGAGATACGACAGAGCTTCCTTCTGAAATTCCAAAAATGAGAGCAGAGTGCAACATAAGGCCATAGCGTCATCGCGTCACTCATGCCTTATCCATTGCATTGTCCACAGTCGCATTGTCCTTCATTTGCTGCACGCTTGCAGCTACCCTCACCCCGTCATTGTCTCAGAGTTATCTCACAGCGTTTGCCCCACCCTCACAGCTCTGTTGGGGTGGCGGCCTTACAACTGAGACCTTACCCAGTGGCCTGAATATTTCCAGCCGTACGAATATCCTGAGATTACGGGCACCCAGAACCCGATTCCACTAAAATGTTTGATATATCTGTAAGCGAGTAGCCCTCGTCCTGCACACGGTCACGCGCCCCGCCGGCAACCGACATTTGGCTTATCGGGTCAGCTTTCCACCATATTCAGATACGTTTGTCTTTACCACCGGATACATCATCATTGACAGAACGTGAAAGCATCATCAGTGACAGCATCACAACGTGAAAGCATCAGAACGTGAAAGCATCAGAACGTGAAAGCATCAGAACGTGACACCATCACAACGTGACACCATCAGAACGTGACACCATCAGAACGTGACACCATCAGAACGTGACACCATCAGAACGTGACATGATAGCGTCCAAGACCCCAGTGCTCCTATTAGTATCTCTTCTATTACGGGTTCTCTGTTCCGCTGCAGATTTTGCCCCGGAATTCACCTCCTTCCAGGTACCTTCCAGAGAAGTTGATGTGAAGTTTCTTGGCAAAGACAACATCTTCCTCGTGGGATACACAGTCCATGCTTCCTACGACAATGGTATCTCATGGGCCCCTTTGGACGTCGTGAAAGGGAAAAAGGATTTTGAAATATTGGAGAATCCCTACCTCGACAGTATGGCGGTCTTGGCGGCGGAAGGCAACGAGCACTTTATCACGAAGGATCTGGGAAAAACTTGGAACAAGTTTGCACTCTACACGCGAGACGGTGCACCCTTGTCACTGTGGAGAGGGATCTCGGTAAAATACAATAGTGCATGTGCAGACTACATCGTGCTTGAATTTCGTGTCTGCGGCGATGGGAATTGCTCGCAACACATCTTTGTGTCCAAAGACGGGCTAAAGAGTGTGAAACCCATTCCCGGGGACTTTGCCACTTGTTACTTTGCGCGCGGCGAACCGGATTTTGACTCGTCAGTGAAACCGGAAACGCTTGTGTGCTTGAAAGAGGAAGCGAACTCGGTTGGAAATGTCTTACGGACATCGCTCCACACTAGTGACGATTTCTTCGAAAAGTCTGACTCGGTGTTGGACCTTGGGAGCTTGAACGATAGAGCGATTGCTGCAATCAATTTTGAGTCGGCATTCATGCTTCTTCATTTGAGGCCCGATGTCTTCAGCAAACAAAAAAGCGAAGTGGCTATCTCCAAGGACCTCAAGTCATTTGATATCCTCGCGCTGGACCTCAACCTTGAGTTTCCTCCTATAATTCGGTCGATAAGTACTTCTGGAATCGTGTTTTCCACAGCCCAATCGGGCCGTTATTCTCTTGGCTCGGACTTGTACAAGACCGACTCATCGGGGCTCATGGCGTCTCGGATTGAAGGCATCGAACCGGGGACTTTTCAAGTTTCTCCGGTGTCCGAGTCCATCTTCTACGCCCTTGAGGATATCTCCGGGAGCTCGGTTTTGTCTCCGGTATACCAAGGCAAGGTATCTTTTGACGCCGGCCAAAGCTGGCAGAAGATGGAGGTGCTCAACGACCCAGACTGCGAGCTCAAGTCAGGGTGCTCATTCCACCCGAGGTTTTCAGAGTATCAGAAAAGCCCCAATATTATCGTCTCGTTTGGTACCAAGGGTCAGGGCACCGATATGGAAGTCAGTGATGTAGACATGTACGTCTCTCGAGATGGCGGTGCTTCATGGACCCTTTCTCTTAAAGGCCCACATCATATGCTATATCTTGATCAGGGAAACATTATTGTCGCAGAGGAGTTACGAGGTGAAGAAACATATCTGGGATTCAAGTTTTCCTTAGACCAAGGCCTGACATGGTCCACGGCAAAAGTGGATTTCCTGTTGACGGACCCGTATCTCTACGCACGGCTAGGAGCTTCCGAAGCAAAAGTATATTTACTTGGGATATTGAAAAGCGGAGAACCTCAAATCAGTACCATTGACTTTGCAAAGGTTTTTGATGGAGCAGAATGCAAGGCAGAAGACCTTGAGACGGTGAAGATGACCACCCCAAAAGATAACGACGACTACTGCTTCAATGGACACAGAGACACATTCACCCGGAGGAAAAAGGACGCCAAGTGCCTAGTCAGGCATCCATCAGAAGAGGTCGCCATAAACGAAGAAGCTTGTGAATGCTCCGATTTCGACTTTGAATGTGCCCCAAATTTCAAGCTTTCTGCTAAGCAGGTTTGCGTGCCTATAGTAGCCAAAGTTGCCGAGGTGTGCAAGAACTCAAACAAAAAAATCAAGTTGCCTCTGCGTCGGAAAATAGCGGGCAACAAGTGTGCCATGAAGAACAAAAAGGAGTCTGATTTCGTCCACGAGGTGGAAATCAACTGCAAGGAGATTAAGCACGATCACAAGAACGAGGAGCTGAAACCCAAGATTGATGCCTGGAGCTCGGAGCTTCAAGGTATGGTGGAGCAGTACTCGTACGTGAAGAGTGCCAATTACTCGGATAACATCTTGCTTCAGACGAGCAAGAAGATGGTTTTCGCTTCCAATAACGGCGGCCAGTCCTTTGTGCGAGTCCCTTTGCCGGATGACGTGTTGTATTTCTTGGTCGGACCGGTGGAATCCACGGTCATCATCGTGACCAAAAAATATCTCTACTATTCGCAAAATGGCGGCAATAGTTTTCAGCCGGTGCCTACGCCCGACCTTCCAACGGAAAGGGGAATTCCTATTGTGTTTGATCCATCCGACCCGAAAAATTTCATTTTCATTTCAAGTTATGCCACGCCCGGAGGGCTTTCAGGAACGCGTGCATATTACACCGAAGATGCAGGCGCCACGTTCTCCAAGCTACTTGACAACGTGGAGATGTGTGCATATGTGGACGAAGCGCTCAATTTGGAAAACAACTGGTTGAAGAACGACTTGCTCTACTGCACTGTTGCGGACGGCCGCCTGGTCAAGCTTGTGTCTTCCAGAAACTACTTCAAGGATAACGATACACTTATGGACAATGTGCTTGCGTTTGCCCCGAAGCCGGGCTTCGTGTTCGTTGCGGTTGTGGGCGACGACATGCAGAGCTTGAAAGCAAAGGTGACGGTTGACGGCGAGACATTTGCCGACGCGGGCTTTCCCTCCGACTTCCAGCTCGACAAGCAGACCGCTTACACGATCTTGGACTCGTCGTCGCACTCTATCCTCATGCATGTGACCACCGACCGTACACCCGGCATGGAAAGGGGGGCCCTTCTCAAGTCCAACTCAAACGGCACTTCATATGTGTTGGCGTTGCAGGAGGTGAATCGAAACGAGTTTGGGTTTGTGGACTTTGACCGCATTGATATTTTGGAGGGAACCTACATTGTCAACACCATTTCCGGCACCAAGCCGTCGGGCGGCAAGAAACTCAAGACAAGGATCTCGCACAACGACGGAGGACTCTGGGAGTTTTTGGTTCCGCCGCAGAAGGACTCCGCAGGGCAACCCTATGAGTGTGTCAAGCGCACCAAGGGCCACAAGAATGCTTTGGAAAAGTGCTCATTGAACTTGCGCAGTTTCACCCAGAGAGCCGACTTCACCGACACATTTTCGTCCACGTCGGCGGCAGGCTACCTCTTTGGCGTGGGGCACGTGGGAGAAGCCCTAGAGGACAAGGACTTGGCCACCTTCATGTCGTCGGACGGAGGTGTCTCCTGGAAGGAGGTGGCCAAGGGCCCCTACATGTGGGAGTTTGGAGACCGAGGCACCATCTTCGTGTTGGTGAAGGAGAACGAACCCACGGACGAGATCTTGTACTCCACCGACAATGGCCAGTCGTGGCGGACGTTCCGGTTCACCGAGACCCCCATGCAAGTGCTCGACTTGGCCACAGTGCCGTCGGACTCGGCGCGCAAGTTCATGATCTTGGGCAAGAGCACGCTCGACGGCCGGAATACGCAGGTGATTTCCATCGACTTCACCCGCTTCTTCCCTCGCCAGTGCCAGCTTGACTTGGACCATCCTTTGGAGGACGACTACGAGTACTGGACACCCAAACTCCCCGGGTCCTCCGACAACTGCATCTTCGGCCACGTGTCGCAGTACTTGCGGCGGGCAGAAGGCCACCACGACTGCTTCATCGGGGCTGCGCCGTTGAAGGACGGAATCAAAAGAAGCAAAAACTGCTCCTGCACCGTGAAGGATTACGAGTGTGACTACAACTTCTACAGAGACTCCGATGGCACGTGCAAATTGGTGGCCGGGCTCACCCCGCAGGACCACAAGAAGCAAATGTGCGACAAGCCCGACACCTTCCAATACTTTGAGCCCACCGGCTACCGCAAGTTGCCTTCTTCAACGTGCGTGGGCGGCAAGCAGCTCGACTACTTCGACCCCAAGCCTTGCCCGGGGCACGAGAAGGAATTCAACGAGAAAAACGGCCGCAACATCAACTTGGCCAAGTTCTTGGTGCTCTTGCTCGTGCCTCTAGGCGCCTTCTTCGGTGCCACGTGGTTTGTGTACGAAAGAGGCGTCAAGCGCAACGGCGGCCTCCATGCCCTCGGCCAGATCCGCTTGGAGGATGCGAGCGAGTATGACCCAATCGAGGAGAACACCACCGACAGAGTGGTCAACCGCATAGTGAAGGGAGGCATTTATGTGGCGGCGGGGGCCATTGCCACCGTCCGAACGGTGCGCAAGATGGACCGCCAAATGCTAGAGACCATCACGGGGCTCCTCTTTGGGCGTCGTCCGGGCCGGCGAAACTATGTGCGGGTTCCGGACGACGAGGACGAATTGTTCGGCGACTACGAGAACAATTTCAATGACGAGGACGGCTTGGACGATGTGGATTTCCACGTTGACGATGATCCCGCCGATTTGGCTGAGGACTTTGCGCCGCCCGCTACTGCGGTGGATGCCAACCTCTTTGACATAGACGATGAGAATACGGCGGAGTCCAGCGGCTCCGAAGCTGAGCGCTAAGAAGTGCCGTATTATATAGATGAAAATCTGAAAAACTCGAGGCTTCTGTTGTAGCGTTCGGGCTGATCTGGAAAAGTCATAGAGCAACGAGAAAAGATTGGGTCAAAAAGATGACACGGACAGGAATCGAACCTGCAACCCTTTGATTTGGAATCAAAAGCTCTGCCATTGAGCCACCGCATCGCGTCTTGCGTGAAAAACAGTGCGCTTCAACATACCATTAAAGGTTTATGTACGGATTGATGACAGACAATACCCCATTTCCCACCTATAGCTCGTCTACAAAGCTACGGGCCGTCGTCTCTGGTGAGCACTCTGGTCTATATTAAGCAGATTATAAGCACTAACTATATTCTCTTCTGAGCATCCATCTCATGGAACAAATGCCCCGGGTTCACGGCATTCAACATCTCATCCTCATGAGTCCTGCGATCCAATTGCGCAGATCTCTTTCTCTTGAAGAAAAAGAAAAATGGAATAATGAACAAGAGCCCTAGCAACGCCGTCGAGCCAAGCGCACAGGCAAAAGACACGCCCACCACTTGCCCCGTTGTCATACGATGCAGGGAGCGTTTGAGGTCATCGGACGATTGGTATCGGTAGACATCCTCAAACAAAGTCGAGTGAATGACCCCCGCGCTGGAACCTTCCGTAGCAAACACATAGGGAATCCATGATGTGCCATCATACATTGCCACGTTAACCAACCCATAGTCGGTCAAGTTAAATTTCCCTGACAACAAGAGCACCTTATCGTTGCTAAAATATTTTTGGGAGTTGGAGGAATTGGCTGCCGATAGTTTAATGAGCTTGAGGTCCGATAATTGCGTCTCTTCACTATACTCTATGCTGCCATCGATCCTTGACCATGCGGAGGTATCGTATGCAAGCACAGACTCATTGGTGATTGCGGCCATCTTGTTGTCAAGATGGCCCTTGGCCTCCAGATTGATTATGAACCTGGTGATGTACCCATCGCTGCCAATGTCATTTAGTGAGTCTCCGGCACCGGCAAAGTCCCCGGTGGAAAAATCGTACACCATGAAACTGGCCCGCGTACCGTTGAGAGTTAAGTTTCCGCTGATCAATACGACATTTGAGTCAAGAAACTTTGCGTCGGTCACTTCTCCTTCAATCGTAGTTGAGTCTGAGCCAGACATTGGGCTAGTCCATCTTGTGGCTCCGATGTCATAGAAGCAAAGCGATGAACAAGACAACGAGCCGGCGTTCTCGAAGCGGCCACCCACGAGCAATTGTTGGGAGTCATCATTGAAGGCCATGGCATTCACAGCAATCTCAGAGCCGTCCGAGTTGGAAAGATCCGCTGGCTGCACTGATAAGAAGCTGGCGTTTTGTAAGTTGTATATCACGAGCCCGGTATTGTTTTCGCGCCCAAAACTCACTGAACCGTTGCTTCCAATAAACAAATGCTCAGCCTTGCTATCCACGTACAAGGACGACACAAATGTATCTTCTGCCCAAGTCATTTCCGGAGCAAGAGGTTCAGCCTTGTTATTTTTAATGAGGGCGATATTTTCGATGGTGCTGTTATCCTCGAATTTGCCTCCAAACACACTAAAGGACGAGTTCACGTAGTATGAATTGGTTATGCTTCCATTCATCACTTGCATGTCGTAAGCGCCGAACGAGCTGCCATTCAGGAAAAACGCTTGATCTCCCTCAAAGAACTGCATGGTTCCGAAAGATGGGCCTGCAATCACCTGCTGATCTCTCTCGCTGAGATTGATGCTTGCGGTTATCTCGATCTTGTTGTTCAGAGTTGACCATTCTTTGTTAGTGTTGTCCCAGATCTGGAAATCTCCATTTTCACTCGAGAAAACAAAGTACTCGGTGTCGTCCACATCGATTGACGCAAATTGGGAGTAGTCGTCATCCCGATACGCGTTGCCAAACGAATACCATTGGCCATCTGCATTGAGCGCAAAGTTATCAGCGGAAGATACTGTACTGTTGTCGTCCGAGAGATTTATTATGTTGTCGCCAGTTGCGACAAATCGGCCCAAAACAACGAAGCCGTTGTCGATGTCTTCAATTTTCGTGATGGTGTTGTTGAAGCTTAAACCTCCGAAGTTGGCCCGTTTGGATAGTCTTCTTGCCTGTAGAGAGACATTTGTTTCATTGGATGTTGTGTTATAATCTGATACCAGTAAAGTCAACAATTCATTGTTGGAGAAATTGTTTCTAGACGATTCGAATTCACCAAGGAGCAATAGCTGTTTTGAGCCCAGAATATAAGATATTTGGTTGACCACAGAAGAATTCGATAACTCGCCGCTGAGAATATTGATGGAGGAATTACCCACGTAGTTATTCGTTTGCTTGATGATCTTGTTATTACCTTCGCCTTCGTAAACTCTTCTCATGTCAAACAGGGAGAAGTTCGCCAAGGAGTACTCAAATAGGCCGTTGAGCTTAGTGGTAGTAAGCGTGGAGTTTCCCTTTCTGTGAGTTTTAGTAGAGTTTGACAGATTTTTGGAGTCGTAATTGTCCAAGGAAACAATGTTGGCAACTACTTTATCCACAACAGTCCATGGGTCTGTCACAGAAGAGTCGATTGCTGAATCAAAATCAATCGTCACTCTGTTTCTACCCTCGTTCTCGGACGATCCATTGAAATGCCCATAGTACAAATAATCAAACTTCTCTTCAAGATTGTTTTGATATAATTGGACGCTGGAGAGTGTGTTGTTGTCGGTGTCGATAACAGCGACGTTCACAATGGACCTCCTGGCACACGATCCATCTGCAGAGCACCCTGGCGTGTAGAATAAAAGAGAGTAATTGCCTGCATATGAAATGTTAGGGTAAAGGCTGATGGAGGCTCCAGAGCTGCCCACAGACACGATGTAGTTATTGGAAGTGATGTCGGATAACTCTGTCACAGGCTGCCAAGTGCCGCTGTCGATCACAGCCAGGTTTGAGTCTTGATTCGACTCGGAGCCACAGTTCGACTCATTCAATGTATCATTACCGTACACCGCAATACTGTTCAGATATAACTCGAACCCAGAGAACTCGGCTCTTGAGCCGTACCAGGCGGTTGCAGTGAGTCCAATCCTGTCCACGTTTACCAGATTGATGAGTGCGAATTCTTGGTAATTCTGACCATATCCCAAGGTCCTTGTTTTTGTATCCGGACTATAGTACATGAAAAATGAACCATCCTCACCTAAGTATATCAGGTCTTCTTCAATATATGTATCTTCATTTTCGAGATTAGACTCGGTGCTGGAGGTCAAAGTTGACCCCAATTGCAACGGGCAAGAGGCATCACAGTAAGCCATTTCGTTGGTGTCAGGATCAATGTATGACAAGTTCATGATACCGTTATTGGGGTAAGTGTAAAGGCGGAAGTTTTTTATACCATCTTGGCTGTTTTCGGGCACATAAATCCGAACTTTCGTGGGAGTGATACCCAGCATTTCCAGGGGCAATTGCATGTTCCATTGACCACCAGAGTTGTCTTGAAGCGACCAAGTCTGGCCGGAGCTGGGACATATGACGGTAGAGTCGTCATTCGAAGATGCGCCGTTGACATTGCCGAAAGTTGCGTGCTTAAGAGAAACAACCTGCTCTGCAGTAATGAAAGTGGTGTTCGTCGAGTTAGACGAGTTCAGGCTTTTGGTGAAATGCAGGGAATTATGAGTGAGCAACTCCGGCAAACCTAAGGAATGGAATGAGCCCCCGAAGATAATGGAGGCATCATCGCTGTCACCAGTCGGGACCTTGATGATAGAGTTGACGGTGGAATTGTCACCAAATCCCTCAAAAGGTAAGGACAGTAGCGAGCGGGAGTTGACGTTATACACGGCCACGGCGTTAGTATTATTGAATTGAAAATCGCCGCCGAGGTAGATGAGATCTCCGTCCACAAATGTCGTGAGCACATTGCCAGAGAGATTGGAGTCATCAGCTCGTTTTTGGGAAAAGAGCGAGTAAAAATCGCCGGAGGAGGTGTTATAAATCACTGGCAGTTGGTAATCCTGACCGTTGAGCGAGGAAAAGTTTCCCGACACCAACACACTGGCGTCGCTGAGCGGTTGCAACAGGGACACCGAGCCTCCGGTGATGGTGGCGATTTTTTGGCTGGTGCCATCGGAAGAATTTCGGAGATAGATGAACAGTGAGTTGGCCACGGACAGGCCAACGAAGGCCGAGTCGTTGACATAGTTGTAGAACGACAAGGCGTCGTATTCACCCAAAAGCGCGATTCTGCCACCCATCAGGCTGAAATCCACGGCAGGATGCTTGATGAGGGGGGCAGCTCCGAGCACAGCCAGTAGTAGTAGTAGATGAGCTAGTAGAATGTTTAACATGGCGAGAGGGATCTTGGGGTGGACAGGGCTAACAGCGGGAGGGTGCTGAGGCCGACAGGACTAGCCAGCGGGAGGGTCTTGGGGAGGACAGGGATAGCAACGAGAGAATCTTGGGGATGGTCAGCGGACGGTCTAGAATCCAGCGATCACTGAGTAATAGCAGGAACACCAAGCAAACCAAATGACGGATGCGGGAGTGAAGCCGTGATGGTGTAGAGTGTCGTCAGGAGGAGTAAGAAAAAAAGGAAAGTAAACAGCGAGGACAGGCGCGAAAAACTAGTGCGCGACAATTCAAGGTGCGACGAGCAGCGCAAGGCCTAGTGAGAGATAAATACTGCAAGCGGACGCCGTGAGAAGGACACGAGAAGAAAAAGGCAGCAACCGTGACTTCGGGCGGAGGCCGTAGTTATATAGGAGGAGTGGGTCGAGCCACAATAGCGGGCGGCTGCAATGCAATGCGGCGTGATGAAACACGGTTCGATGGAACACGGATGAACCATGCATGCATTGAGGCAGCCACACGGCGGGACCCAGAGGACGCCATGATTGCAACAAGCAAGCCGGAGGGTGGACATTTCGTGGGTGCGGTGCGCCGAGGTGGACTGACTGTGGGGGGAGTGCATGTGCCTTAAAAACAATGTGTACGTGCAGGCGGCATTCTCGCTCGCGGCGCCGGAGCGATGCAGACCATCACGTGGCCACCGCCATGCCACCACCATCCCACCGCCTTTTGAAGTCCCACCGCCCTTTAAAGTCCCACCACCCATGCGTGGCCGGGTGCCGAACATCGTCAATTGTAACCCTTTTTGGAAGTGACAGTGCATGACTTTCGGAGTCAGTGGCAAGGGTGGATTTTAGGTGGCCGTTTGGCTGATGTGTATTTTGCACCCAGGCTGCGAGTGCATAGAAATTGCAGAATCCTCCCGTGGAGGTACAATTGAAGTCACTGCCCATTTGAGAACACGGTCTTTTCAGTAAATCCTAAGGTACCTACTTGCAGCCTGCATGATAAGTAAGTGAACTCCTAGAGCTCTAACAATTAATGGATAGAGGGCAAGCTACTGAATGCAGGACAACAATGCAGCATAACAAACAAGACAAGAAACAGGACAAAACAGGATGGAGACGAGTGGGCTCTCGAGGACAAGATTATGTTCAGACGAGGAATGCACAGATGATCAGTGGCTTGAATGGCCGGAGAGGGTAGAAGGACGATGCTGTGTCAATGGAGGCTTAGCCTTCAGTTGAATCTATAAAACCAGGAGTTCCGCTCCGTTTAGTACAGGAAATACAAAAAGGTCATGAAAACAAGTATCCATCAATCAGAAGAGAAGAATGCTTAGTATATCCCGGATGATGACTACAGAAATTCCAGAATAGTTGTTACAAGCTAAGATGATAACCGCCCCAGATTATGAGGTGTATATTGTAAATTTCAGCAAAAGAATTATCGGCCAATTTATACTTAGCTGAATATAGTTCTGTAGGGAAAGGGTAGTGTAGTAGGGAAAGGGTAGTGTAGTAGGGAAAGGGTAGTGTAGTAGTGGTATTGCACTATAATGGATACTGCAAGAGTATTGGACGTTGCCGTATGTATTCGGGTCGGGTGAATCTTGAGATCCTGTGCTTTAATGGTTTTATTGAGTGAGGCTCTTGAAAAATAGCTTCAATCATCTGATCTTCCTTTATTCATGTGTACTAGAATCTTCACGTGAATTTTCTATGTGGACGCAGTTCCAACCTGGACGAGCAACCCCAACTCTATAACTATTACTACTGGCTGGGTCTCCGATAACTCAGGGGCGTCCAGTCCGAAAACCGGCTTTTTATGCCCCTGAATCTTTGTAGCATTGGTTCCCACTGTTGGTTTGAACAGTGCATGGCATCGAGAGGTGACTCGTCTTAATCTCGTGCAATTCAGTTCAGGATCGAAACCAGTGCATCCGCTTTCCATGGATCAACCAGGGCATACTTCACGGCCAGCGCCTAAAACAGAATCCCGTGACTACGTGTAAACATCTACGCTAGGTTCCATGCCGCGAGTCCATGGTTGTTCAGACTTGTACGAGTAGTGATTCTTGCGCGTCTGGTGTATAGTAGTAGTCCATCACGGTTGGTCTTTTGAAGCTTTTTAAGCTGGGACTTCCCGTCCTTTTATACCGGAAAGGACCTTCACTAACCACAGCCCGTGGCAGGGCCGGCTCATTGAGATGTAAGGAGAGCCATTGTTGATTGTTGTGGCACTCCTCTAAGAGCGGTGCGTATAGCACTCTAGTCTTAAAATACACTGAATTTTCTTGTTGTACCCTTTATTCATTGTTGTCCTAGTCCGAGTGGCCCGGTAACCGGAGGTCGTGTTCCTGTATATGCTTCTCTGGTCAACAGAGATGCTCCACTAAGTACTATATTGTAGTCAGTGGTTGATACTCCTAAAAAAAAAGCAGTTATGGATTGTAGTATCAAAGTGGTAACTGCTCAGCAGTGTTCAGCAGTGTTCAGCAGTGTTCAGCAGTGTTCAGCAGTGTTCAGCAGTGTAGAATTCAAAGAGGCTCATACTTATGCCAGCCCTTCATACCAAAAGGCGCAATGTTCCACCCCAACGCTCATGAGCCATCTTCTGAGATCTTGATTGTGGAAAGTCACGACATGCACCCGTTTGGGTTTGCAGCTCCTAGCTGGAGTCAAAAAGACCAAAATGTACGCAACCATGTCCCCCGGTATATACCACCTAAGGTAGTGGCTTGCTTATTTTGCTAGGGTGGTTGAATCGGTTTACACGCTGGTTGAGAATGTGTCTGGCTTCTATGGCTGGCTATATTGGCTAGTTTGACCACTCTTCAAAGACCGGCTTAGACTACCCGGTGGTCACGTGGTCGGTCCCATGCACCCATCCATGTCGGCACTTGACGCGCACTTTCGCGCACACCTCTCCTACTCTCCACCCTACAATACCGCCATCACACCATGAACATTGACGGCACCGACCCGTCGGCAGTTCGGCAGCTTCTTCTACAACATGCGCTTCTGCCATTGGTGTCGATTGCATCCACCCACCATGCAGACCGAGCGGTGCAGGCCCAGTGCGACAATCCGCTGGTGTCATGCCTCCAAATGATCAAGCCCTACGGCAACAACGCCTTGTACCCCACCCACCGCCAGGGCTACCGCATCACCAACACGGCATTGATTACCAAAAACTACACCCTGTTCCCCGTGCGCTTTGAGCTGCCGTTGGCGGATCTCTTGGCCCTCCACGGCCAGAACGACGACAAGATCAAGTCGCTCTTCAGCATCTCGTCGCTTGAGGTGGTGATGCAGTCGCTCAGCCATTCCCATACCGACCTCTATGCGGAAATGTTCCAGAAACTCATCTCCTCCAACCACATTGTGCTGTTCGACACTTTCAATCACCCTGTTCTGCAGGTGTTTGTGGTGGATGCGGCCACCGACTCCTTGGACGCTGTTCGCACCATGATCGTCGAGTTCCGAAACAACCGCTTTCCCAAATACTTCCAGATATCCGACTTGTTGATCCATGTGTTTGTTTTGCATGGCCCCTCGGTGCCTGCGTCGCAGGTGGCCAAGTACCAGGAATCGCTACGGACAGAGCTTTCGGTACAGTCTACCTTGATTCCTCTCCCGGAAATCGACCCGAAAACGAGGCTTGATACAGATTCCCTCTTTCGCTTGCCGCAACACGAGTGTCTGACCATAGAGCAGGAGGTGCAGGCCATCACGCTCCACAACACAAACAATGAGCCGAAGTGGCTCGTCTTCCCCAAGGAGTTGGACTGTACGCTAAGGTCAAAGATCTACGACTTCCTACTGCTCCATTTGATCCCCCACATGGAGCGCAAGATCCGCGCGTGGGACGACCTGGTGCTATCACCCAAAAAGTCCATCACTGGCCGGTTCTTCTCTGTATCCCGAAAGCTTTTCAACAACAATGACCATACGCCCAGCAACAGCACCACAACACCTGGTTCCTATAATACTCTGGGTAACTTGTACCATCGGTCCGCTCCGGAACAGATCATCCGCAAACTAGCCGACTGGACCTTGATGCTCAAGGACTTCAAATACGCCTACTCTACCTACGACTTCATCAAGAAAAACTTTACCGCAGACAAGGCATGGGTATATGTTGCAGCCAGCCAGGAGATGTGCATAGTGTCGCTTCTTTTGGCTCAGACACAACAACTCACGCTGGATACTCTTCCTCTGCGCCCAGACAAGAATTTGCTTCGCAAGATCCGCCACGACATCATCGAGCCATACATCGACAACTTGTCGTACACCTTCAAGCTGCGATATAATATCAAAACTTACGCTATCCGCACCTACATCATTGTGGCTGAACTACTCATGCACATGAGCATCATGTTTAACATTCCATGGTGGTGGAGCGACCTTATTGAGACATATTTCTTGAAAGCGGTGTACGAAATGGACACGCACCTGCCGCATTCAAACGACGAGCCAAAGGCAACGCGGGCCATTCTTTTCGAAAGACTCGGCTATGCTAAGCTAAACAGCAATACGGTGCCAACACCATACATGAGCACTATTGTTGATATTTTCGAGAAGGGGATTGTACAGGCCAAACTGCAGCACGTGGACGAGGGCTTCTACAAGAATCCACATAAGTTGCTCCCTAATAATGACGCGGGAATAGAGGGCCTAACGCGGTTCCGAAAGAGCGCTTTGTGGTACATAATCTCCATGAGAGAATGGCACGCTATGGCAAATTTGTCGGAAGTGCACAGGTTGATGAAGAGTATCAAGATCCCGTATAATGTGGAAAGCATAGAGGGCCAGCATTCTTGGTTCAACCGTGGCGACCTCGTGTTGAGCAGAATATCCAATTCGGGCGAGTTTCAGAAGTTCAATCAGAGCACTGATGCTGTCCAAGAGGGTTCAATCGCCTAGCGACTATTCTGGCGAAGCTGCAGTTGCTTCATTTATTTCTCAGTGTCATCCTCTCAGTGGAATAGATACGGGCTTCCGACCATGGGAATCATAAACCGTGGCCGTTGGATTTTGCAGCTGAACGAAAGGAAGTGAATGAGAAGGGTGAGGTCATTTACAGTCAGGTGGTTGTGGTGTCATGGAATTGGGAAAGTTGGCACTGGCGCACCTGCATAATAACACATAACTTAATGCGCTCCGACCATCAGTGATCAAAACATCCACCATGTTCAGCAGAGTTCATGCACTCCACGGCCGAAGGCTATACTCGGTGAAAGTCAAGAAAACACCCACTTTCCGCGATTTGTTCCACACGCCCGTGTTCAAAACCCTATTCCTCACGCTCGTATTTGGGTCGATGGTGGTCGAGTGCACCAAGAACAGGAAGGACATCGAGGGCTTACAGGCAGCTTACGGGGCAAAAAACAAGGTGCTTCGAGAAGTCACGCAGAAAATTGTAAACAACGAGGCAGTGGATGTGGCCCTGGAGGTGAACGTGGCTAATGCCATGACCAGGAATAAGTACAATTCGGTGACGGATGTCCAGCTTGATCAAAGCCTCGACAGCTTCTTGAAGATGGCCGACGAGGACCTCGATTTGGCGTTCCAAGCAGGTGAACACGCACATGTGCCAGAGCCTCAACAGGCCACTACTCTGGAAAGGAGGAATACATCCAAGTTTCTTTAGACATGCATTTTGATCCAATGGACAGGGTACTCTCCATGGTACTCTGGTACTCTGGTACTCTGGTACTCTGGTACTCTGGTACTCTGGTACTCTGGTACTCTGGTACTCTGGTACTCTGGTACTCTGGTACTCTGGTACTCTGGTACTCTGGTACTCTGGTACTCTGGTACTCTGGTACTCTGGTACTCTGGTACTCTGGTACTCTGGTACTCTGGTACTCTGGTACTCTGGTACTCTGGTACTCTGGTACTCTGGTACTCTGGTACTCTGGTACTCTGGTACTCTGGTACTCTGGTACTCTGGTACTCTGGTACTCTGGTACTCTGGTACTCTGGTACTCTGGTACTCTGGTACTCTGGTACTCTGGTACTCTGGTACTCTGGTACTCTGGTACTCTGGTACTCTGGTACTCTGGTACTCTGGTACTCTGGTACTCTGGTACTCTGGTACTCTGGTACTCTGGTACTCTGGTACTCTGGTACTCTGGTACTCTGGTACTCTGGTACTCTGGTACTCTGGTACTCTGGTACTCTGGTACTCTGGTACTCTGGTACTCTGGTACTCTGGTACTCTGGTACTCTGGTACTCTGGTACTCTGGTACTCTGGTACTCTGGTACTCTGGTACTCTGGTACTCTGGTACTCTGGTACTCTGGTACTCTGGTACTCTGGTACTCTGGTACTCTGGTACTCTGGTACTCTGGTACTCTGGTACTCTGGTACTCTGGTACTCTGGTACTCTGGTACTCTGGTACTCTGGTACTCTGGTACTCTGGTACTCTGGTACTCTGGTACTCTGGTACTCTGGTACTCTGGTACTCTGATACTCTGATACTCTGGTACTCTGGTACTCTACATGGTACTATGGCACTCTACATGGTGGCTTGGGTTCGGACACTGCATCTGTTGTATATAGGAAGAAAGGTTGCTAGACGTTGACCTACCCTTGAGATGCGGGGAGTGATTTCAGGCAGTGATTTCGGCATTGCATATTAATTCAATATTTCCCAATACCTCTTCCTAGTGACTAAACAAGAGCCACTTTCTTCACCACTCTTCTGTGCAAATCACCCGACTCCTGCACCTTGCCCTCGACCACCAACCGGCGGATACTCTCGTTCAAGTCGTGGTTTTCAACCCTAACGCTCAGTTTCTCGTTGATTCTCGTCATTAGGTCCGAGTAGCGTATAGGTACCCCGCCCTCGAGAAGCGACATGATCTCGTGGTCCAAGTCCTCCCGCATTCTTCTCTGTGCGGATGTGGTACCTGTCTGCACCATGTCCATGTCGATTCTGCCGGTGATTGGGTCCGTGGCATAGTCCTTGATGGCGGACTTGATGAGTCTCACGGCCTCCTTGACATCGATGAGCTCCACCTGTTGGCTGAGTCTCATCTTGGCGTGCGCTTCCGCCAACCGGATCATGGACTCGAGCTGACGGGTGGTTGCTGTGATTCTCTTCTCCGACGATCTCAGGTCGTCTCCCAATTTCCTCATGTCAACGTACGCACGCACCAACTCGTTCTTGCTCTCATGAGTGAGCACAGGATTGAAATTCTCTTTGGCGTACTGGATGTATGCACTCAAGAGCTCCACAGGGAGAATGGTGTGTGCGGAGACCGAGTCTGGGACGTCTTCCAAGTACATGTCGGTGATGTGGCTGGCCAACTGGCGGTCGATGGTTTCGTCGACCTTGTCCAAGATCAAGTACACAAGATCGAACCGGGAAAGCAATGGCGGCGGCAAGTCAATGTTGGAGGTCACGGGCAAGTCGGGGTCGTATCTGGAGTTGATGGGATTGGCCGACGCCAAGATGGACGTTCTGGCGTTCAAAGTGGTGATGATCCCTGCTTTGGCAATGGAGATGGTCTGCTGTTCCATGACTTCATGCAATACCGAACGCGTGGTGTCACTCATCTTGTCGAACTCATCGATGCAGCACACTCCACCATCTGAAAGCACCAAGGCTCCGGATTCCAAAACCAACTGCTTGGTGTCGACATCCCGCGTGATGTACGCCGTTAAGCCCACGGCAGAGGATCCTTTTCCCGACGTGTAAACCCCCCGAGGAGCTATTTTGTGAACGTACTGCAAGATCTGCGACTTAGACGTGGAAGGGTCTCCGCATAGAAGAATGTTGATGTCACCCCTGTACCGACCGCCCTTCTTGAATTGCTTGTTGGTGCCCCCGAACAACTGCAAGAGGATTCCCTTTTTGACGTCATCCATCTCGTAGATGGAGGGGGCCAAGGACCGCGCCAATACCTCGTATAAGTCGTCTCGCTGGGAGACCTCCTGCACTTTGGCGATAGTTTCTGCTGAGAGTTTCCTTATCTGCTCCACCTCCTCGGTTTCAGTGGTCTGCTGCTCAAGGGTCGACGCGTCTGCACCTAATCGTTTGGCGTCGATTTTCTTGATATGCACCACGTCCAAGTACGTCTTGTACAAGTTCTTGAGGGCCCTTTGCCGTGTATTGACACGTACAGGGAGGGACCGGAAAATCCCACACACCTCCACGCGGTCTCCAGCTCTACATGAGTCGACCAACTCGTCATAAGCACAGAGGTTGATGGAATGAGGGGTCTGTCCGTCGGGAACCAAGTCTGGTGTTTCCTGTAACTTGATCACTTGCTTGTCAGCAAAAGACGAACGGTTGTGCACAATGGCCATAGAGTTAAGCAGGCCACACACTTGCCTGGGGCACTTTGTTGGCTCTGAGATGACGCCCCGGTCAATTTCCACGGCCACGGTGTGATCACACGCATTGCACTTGAAAAAAGCCACCTTCATATCAGGAATGATGGCACTGGCCCGCAAAACAAGGCCTTTGACGCTGACCAATTTATCGATGTCATTGGGGTTCAATTCACGCATCCCCTTTTTCACGGCGTTGATGTTGTATGGCCTGATAGTGTAAACATTGGTCTCGATATCATCGATGGATGCGGGTCCCGCCGACGAGTCCGAGAACAAGGAGATCAAGCAGTCCTTGACGGTTTGATCCATGATAGGAATCACTTCTTGGGGGTAGTTGATGAGCTGGTAATATAATTTGCGCGTTCCAGCGTACGCCAAGAGGTTGGTGGCATCCAAATTAAGATTGGTGGTGCCCAACTCTTTGATGAGATTCAATTGACCCACGTAGTAAAGCTGCAGGTCCTCGGGCTCCACGGGCTGGTTGTCGGCAATCTTGCGGTATTTCATCTTGAACAGCATTAAAAAGTCCCTGAACGCATTGGTACACTCTTGAATCGACACGTTGGTTCCCCAAATCACACGCACGGGTTCGGTGGACGCGAAAGCATCTGACTGCGGCTGCGAGCTATCCAGAGAGAGGTTGTAGCCTGCAGAAGAAGAGAGTCTATCGTCGAACATTCTGCGTCTCATGGGCGACGATGTTACATCTGCGTTGATATCGGACCGCATGGGGCGACGCACGATCCTCTCCACCTCTGATGTCAAGTTTCCAGAGCGAGTATCCGCCAAGTCTGAAGGATGGTGGCGACTGGAGGAAGTGTAGTGAAGCGGAGACGAAACATCTCTGCGCTGGGACGAGGGGTTAATATCGGACGCCGGGTTGGACGAGCTGGAGGCGAAAAAAAGAGGTGATGAAGGCACTGCATTCTGGGACTGAGACTGGGACTGTGATTGCGTATTTGAGGACCCACCTCTCTGATTTGCCTCGGTGGCCTGAGCCAGGCTTCTAATTGGGGACAGCGACATGGAGATAGCGGGGAGAAGAGAACTAGGAAATCAAAGGCGGTGCGACAAGCCAAGAGGAAGTCCGAGATTTTGAGGAAACAAGAAACAGCAAGGCCAGATTCGATGCAGACACACTTCAAGCGATGGATTTGATTGCAGTGGATGGAGGGACGAGGTCTGAAATAGGAGATGGAAGTAGGTGGAGGAAAAAAACGAAGGAGCGCGTAATTAGTTTTCTGTTTCGGGAATAAAGGTGCGCGTCCATGCAGTCCGTGGTGCAGCACGTTTTGGAACATCAGCTCCAAGTGCACCCATCAGCCTTGGTCAACAATCCCCACTAGCCGCGGGGGAGTCGTTCCAGGGTTGTATCCTCTGCAACATAAGAGCTCTGTTCCTGAAAACGGCTCATGTGTGCAGTACTAAAAGTCAATTTTCTGAGTAGTTGTGTCCTCCTCCCCCTCCTCCTCGACCGGGATCCCCCAGTCCTCGATCTCAAACTTCTTGCGGCCATTTTTAAAGGCATACTCGCCGTGCGCTACCATCATCATGCCCCTATCAGAAAGCACGGGGATCTTTATGATGTTCACGAAGCCCTGCTGGATTTTGGCGGGCTCGTTCTTGTATGCTCTTTCAACCAACGCGGTCATATCTGCGTTGAACGGTTGCAAATGCAAAACGCCGTCCATCAAGACCTCTGCCATATGTGTAAGCAAGCCTTCACGTGGGTACAATTCCACGGCAATGGACGCCATGAGAGTGGCTGTGGGGTACAGGCTGAGAATGCTCTTGAGTCCATGGAGAAGGGGCACCATATATGTGGCAGCGGTGCACTCGTAGGAGTATAGCGAGGGACTCAAAAGGCCTGGAACCACTATACGGACCAACCTCCTTTGCTTAGAATGCATTGAGACTAGATTGGCCACACTGTCCACGATCTTGGCGACATTTTCTGCTGCTCCAGTATGCAGAGTGCCCACAGGAACAAACGTCATTTCCTGGGCGCTGGGTGCCGGAACCAAGCGTTGTGTGATGTCAAACTGGGCTGAGTATAGGTCCAGAGTACCATCTGAATGCTCGCTTAGTGCAGGTTTGTCCATGGTTCGAAGCCCGTACCGCCAGGCGATCTTCAAGTCCTTCTCCACAACATTGGAAACATTGACTTTTTGCGAGTCTTCGGCCAACTGCGCTTTTTTCTGCTCCTTGCTATTGCCTTTATACTCGCCAGGTAGGTCTTTGGCCCATGCAGCCGTCGGCCCCACCACAACCACGTGGCACGTGATCTTCTTTTCTCGCCGGTTCTGAAGCACTCCCTGTGCTGCAAAAGCCCGGAGAAGAACCAGCGAGAAGTCGGTGGTGCCCGATTCCTCCACGAGAAGTGAATGGCCAAGCGGCAAGCCCTGGTGCACCAAGATCCGGTCGAGATCCGCGGTTCCGGTTGAGACGGTGGGCTGAGAGGTCACCGAGGAGGGGCGCACGCCTCTGTTGCGAAAAATGTTGGAGGTTTCTGGGTCGGAGGTTTTCTCGGGAGTAGGCGATGCTTTTTTGCCAGGGAAATGCCGAGGCTGGCTGATGCGGGACGGAGCGGAGGGCGTGCTAGCAGGAGGAGGCCTGGGTACGCCCAAAGGAGCTCTTGCAAGACCTGCAGCCGAGATCGGCTCGTTTCTCTTTCGGAAAGACATGTGAGCGGGTTGCGACTTCGGAAGATTTCCGCAGTGCGGGTTGGCGTGTATCAGGGAAGGTGTAATTAGGAAAGGGTGGAGTTAGGATAGAGGTGACGCACCAAGTGCTACCATGGAATGCGATGTGGGAGGTGCACTGGTGTGCTCCCGGGCGTGCCAGTTCCTCGTGCCCCTATGCGCAAGCGTGACGGCAACTGGCTTTAAAACAAGATTATCCATCCCAAGCAGGTGAATCAAATTCCCGAGAACACGCCGCTACGTATCCATTATTGGCCCCATTTATCCCCCTGAGCGTGGATCAAGCCGAGTCCAGTTTCAAATACACCTAGTTTACCCCAGAGCTTGGATCATAGAATTGGCCCAGTCGAAACCCCCCCATAAAGGCGGAGACACACCAGACTCAAGCAGAGCCTTTACATCAATAGAAACTGCAGCTACGGCGGTATGGGATTTGTGGCGTCTATACCGGTGACACTTGTCACCACGGGCGCTTCGTGTTGTGGAGCTGCTACATGCCTGGCGCTATGCTCATCCATCGGTGGAACGTTTCAGTCGTCGACAATGACGCGTGTGGCTTATGCCATGCTCCTTCTAATCAATTCACTTATCTCGTGGATAGCGCTTTCACCGTTTGTCATCCACCGGTTGGAGAAAATCACCTTTGGTTACGTCAACAACAGGTGTGGGCCGGACGGTAAGGAGTGCATCAGTTTTTCGTCGGTGTACCGAATCAATTTGGCCCTTGGTGTGTTGCACTTGGTTTTGGCCGGGTTGCTAGTGAATGTTAAGTCGACGCTGAACCCCCGGAACGTGATCCAAAATGGCGGTTGGAAGTTAAAGCTCTTGGCGTGGCTTGCTTTGATGGCGGTGAATTTCCTCGTGATCCCCGACGATTTTTTTGTGTTCTATGGAAACCATATTGCCATAATCTTCTCCACGATATTTTTGGGGATCGGCTTGATTCTCTTGGTGGACTTTGCTCATGCGTGGGCGGAAAAGTGCCTTGAGAAAATCGAGCTCGAGGAGTTGACCGGAGGAGACGAGTACAACGCCGGCTTCTGGAAAAAGCTTTTGATTGGCGGCACTTTGGCCATGTACGTGGGAAGCATTGTATTGACTGTGTTGATGTACTGCTTCTTCGCTGGTTCAGGCTGTGCGATGAACCAGGCCGCCATCACCATCAACATGGTCTTTTCGGTGGCAATATCGGTGATATCTGTCAACCAGAGCATCCAGGAATCCAATCCCAATGCAGGTTTGGCCCAGGCATCCATGGTAGTGTTTTACTGCACGTACCTTGTTCTCAGCGCCGTCGTTTCCGAGCCCGACGACAAGATGTGCAACCCGCTCGTGCGTTCCAAGGGCACTCGGACACTCTCTGTAATTCTAGGGGCGTTCTTTACGTTTCTTGCTTTGGCATACACCACTACCAGGGCGGCACATCTGTCTTTTTACGATATGTCCCCGGCCACTGACCCAGTGACTTCCCAGCCAAGCGAAAGGTCTCAGATGAGATACGAAGCCGTCAAGCAGGCAGTCAGTGAGGGCTCATTGCCCGAAAGCGCCCTTAGCCAGGTGAATCTCTACGAGGATGAAGAGCACGAATCCGGCACACCCGTGAAGTACAACTACCCCTTGTTTCACGTGATCTTCTTTTTGGCCACGCAATACATCTCGACGCTTCTTACCATCAACGTCACCCAGGATAATGTGGGCGACTTTATTCCCGTTGGCAGGACGTACTTCTCAAGCTGGGTGAAGATCGTCAGTTCATGGGTGTGCTTCCTACTCTATGGCTGGAGCTTGATTGCTCCCGTGATCTGGCCCGATCGCTTTACTACGATCACGATTTAGATGAAGAGGCCCAATTCCACCGGTCCTCCGATTTCAGAGCAAATCAATATTGTGCAGTACAGTGTGTGCATCACGAGACTAGGACACAGGCTGCGGGTCACGTGCCGCGGGCCTGCGGAAGATGGGTCCATCGAGAAGGCTTCCTGGCACACATACAAAGCGTTATTGTTTCACGGCGCTGAAGACGTTTCCAAAACAATCTCGAAGTACCACGACAATTTACGGTGGCAATTCTGAGTGGTTGGAGAGCGGCGACCTGCATATACACGGCGCCACTCGTGATTGGCGGGCCCGAGTTCGCACTTGAAAAAAGTGCTTCTTCAAGACTCCAACAACCACCATGTCAGCTATTATCAATAAGGCCACGGGCCTCGTCAACTCCGCCGTTGCTAAGTCCACCCAGATCACCCATGCCGCCATTTACTGGGGCAAGGTTGGCGCCGAGCTTGGAAAAACCGTCTACAAGAGTGAGGGCTTGGCGCCTCCATCGCAGGCTCAATTCAAACAAGTGTACGAGCAGTGCTTGAAGCTTGTCAAGACGCCTAGCGAGCAAAAGGCATTGTTACAGAAGGTCGCATCATTCCAGCCCTCCAAGGAGGCTGCAGCCAAGGCCGCAGTGTACGGGATCCATGGCTTGGCGTTTTTTTCCGTTGGAGAAATCATTGGAAGGAGATCGTTTTTCGGCTACCCTTCTGCAAGCCACGAGCACCATTAAGCAGCATGATCCACCACTAGATGTGGGCCGCCGGGCGTTCATGGCATTCGGTGTATATTATAGACCAGTTCAATACAGGTGTAAAATGATGGAAGGTGTAGAACGAAAGCAGTTAGAGTGAATGTGGTAGTGGAAGCAAAAGTGTAAGCAGTAATGCAGTAGTGAAAAGGTTATTGAACACCCTAGGGTTTGGCGTTTATACGGTGCAGAAGCTGTGTTAGGGAGAAGAATTGGGAGCTTCGAGATTAGGCCTGGCTGTACAGGATGGAATGGGGTTGAGGTCTTATCCCTGGAGGATCTGTACCAAACATCATAGCATCTTGTAGGCCAGCATTACACATAAATGTGAAGTGAGGTAGCTTCCTACTTTTCCCCTTGACTAGCCTATGGATAGTGAAAGGGGAGCCCCACTCATATGTGACGGAACTCACATCCTCAAAGAAACAGTCTAACACCTGCCCACGTATCGCCAAAGAAGTAAAACTATGTCGCTCTGCCATTTGTTCTGCAAGAATCAAAATTCCAACCGACGCTCTATTTCTTGCCAATAACTGTTTCATTGGGCGAATATTTTTGTGAAGTTTACACAAATTTTACCATATTAACTATATACATGAACCTGGAATCGGCCCGGACTTTTCTCTGGCTTGGTCGTGTTCTTCTTCCATTTAGAGAATTGATGCCATAGGTGTCAGATGTAGACTTGCAATGACTTTGCTTTCGCTACAAGTACTTATCTGTTCCAAATTTTTGCTGAGATCAAACGAAATTTGGATGAGTTTTTGACTCTTGACAGAAATCGTTTTCCGCCGGAAAATATTTTCACGTGCTTGCAGACCCATAATCTTATTCTGCCTATACTCAATCCCTTTCTTATTTGGAATGAAGAAACTCCAAAGCGTTCGGAGCTTGTGTCGTTTTATGGATTCAATATTATCGGCTAAACACTAGCGGCTTGAGACGTAGAAGTGCCAGGATGTGGTTAAGGCGCGGAATACTATGAATGCGATAATGGATGGGGTTTGAACACGATTTAAAATACAAGCCAGTTGGCGATGCCCAAACAATGTGTAGGGATTGTCTGGTCAACCCGATTGTATGCAACTATCAAGCATCAAGAGAGATAGAAAAGAGAAGAGGAGGGGAGAGGCACAGAAGCGAAAAGAAGAGAAGGGATGTACTGGTGTCTAGACAAGAGAAGCAGAGCGCGACAGAATTCACTAAGCGAGCAGCTAGAACAAAGACGGCTTGCGAGGATAAACCGAATCCGCGTCAATTTTGGGAATGCTTAGCGCGCGTAGTGGTGGTTGGGACACATTCTGGTGATGAAAAGTGTAGACTTTCCGTTTAGGGACAAACCCACGTGTGAGCTCAGAACGTCTAGTTCGAGGAGTCATCTTTAGCGGCCTCCCCCGGGTAAAAACAGGGGCCCTGTTACCTTTTGTAAGTAAGCTAATAAATTCAGTGGTGGCCCAGTGAGTCTTGTATGGGGAGAGTACTCTGCAACATTGCGCGCCATCTGCCTTATCCAAGACCCGCACTACCCGCACTGGAGGTACGCGCAGTACTGTGCAAACGCACGCTAAATGGTTGGAGCCACATGGGCAATTCACTTTGAATTCACCAAGAATTTAAAGGGTCCCCATGAACTGATGCTCTTTAGTTTTTGGACCAAGGCCTGGCGCAGCTCACCCCAGCTATTAATAAATTTTGAATCTTAAAATTAGAGGATCGCCGCACCTTTTGCGGAGTTGCAGTGCCAACCAAGGGCAGGGCTAACGTACACCCATAGTGCTGCTAACGACGGCGCTGGGGATCAATTCATACTAAATACAACACTCCAAGTGTTTGCCTGTTAAATCTGCAGGTTTGCAAATAGTGTCGCTTTACTCTGTTGTTGGCTATACCACTTTGCCGGATGGATTCTTCAGTTACGTATTGCGCGCGGATAAGGTTGATTTCTTTGATGATTCCTGAAGAGGGAAAACCCGCCTTCAGCCGTACACGCACTATTTTGCACCCATGGGTAGCGCGCTACGCGACATGAGTATCAGAGCCGCACTAGTTTAAGCACTTGATCCAGTGTTTTTCAGGATTCCAAGAGCGCGCCATATGGTTTGAACCACTGGCGGCCCAATTGCACCAACCCAGAATTCGAAAGATTCATGCTCTTTCGCGGTGTTTCAAACCAAAAGGCATGATGTTTCCCATTTTTCTCTCAGAAGTCCAGATTCGGTGATCTTAAACCTGGACGATGGCCTCATACGTCCTACATTTGGATGTTGCATCCAAGGGTCAAGCCGGGCGAAACTGATCCCTTGTCACCTTGTTTCCACCAAACTATGCAACGGTCCCTTCAATTTGCCGTTTTGGTTGAATGGCTTGGCCCCTGGGCTTGTGACATTCTGTCTTGTTGGCCCTAACCATTGCGGCTGGTTTCAATAGCTTTGAAAGTCACTGCATTGGCGCACCGGTGTAATGTATCAGTCCTCTTGCTGTGTATTTGAAAGCACAGTGCCAAATATCCAGTGCCACTTTTCAACTTTGGCCGCCGTGGCCAATGCCCCACCATGCTGCTTGCTTGTTGCTTGATTCGCACACTTGGCTCTTGGTGCCATGAAGCTTAGACAAATGTGTGCGCCATAACTTGGGGATGGTTTACGAAAAGGCCGCCCAGCTCATGCATAACAGAATGTTTGTGGAGACCCTGAACATGCTGAAGTTTATATGTTGCAGCGTATTCTGTTGAATGAAGACATGTGCTTCTGTTAGTCTCTAGGGTACTCACATCGCAAGCCGATAGCGTCATGCGGGTGTGTTGATCAGGAAATTTAGATACTTTACAGCACGCGTCTTTTCGATGTTGCCAGTCGACTTTCATTTCGTTACCGATTCCCCCGATCCTTCTTTTCCCTTTTGATGTACTTCTCCGGGTTGTATTTGGTGCTTTCTTTTGGCCCTGCTCCATAGTCGATGCGCTGCAAGAGGACTATGCACATTCAGGAAGATGCCATGATATTGTAGCTTCTCATATACTGGACAAACCGTCTCACCTAGTTATCAATTAAATGAGTCAACTCAGTCAAACCTTTATTGTACATGGCGTTCTTTTTTTTTTTTTTTTGATTATTATTTCACCTACACATATCTACAACGTTCCTGGAAACAGGTCGCTGCCATTATATAGACTATGCAGCCAAGCAAAACCTGTGAACGGCCTCGGGCTGGTGACTGCATCATGCCGAGCCGCCATATGTGCCCGGCGTCGTAAGCTGACAGACTAACACATGCTTCCAAATTTGAGCCCCACTGATTCGGACTCTGAGGACTCACATAACGCACATCAAACACTGTAACAGTGAAGCCTCGGGGGTCATTTTGCCAATTATCTGACACCAGTTGCTAACCCGAGGCTTGCCGCGTATTGTTCAGAGGTGCCCCTGTTTTGTAGTCTCCCGAGAGTAAACCAAACGTGTCTGCTTCCACCGAGTCAATACCCGATCAATCCCGAGCCGGCTGAGTATACACTTTAACACGCGGCATGACTGGACGAAGAATTGTATCCTCATTGTCAAACAGGAGTCGGTGCGGATCATATGAGCAAAGATCTTGGCATCGTTTGTTAGCCCAGTTTCTCATACCAAAACATCGCCTCCCTGTGACAAATTTCACCGCTCTCGCAAAAAAGAACCAGCACGCGAGCTGTCTTTGGCAAAGCAGTTGCTTCGTACGCTTGAAACGAGAAATGCTAGTAAAATCCGGGTTTGACTGTCTTGACTCTTTCGGCTCGCTCGAGCGTTCAATGGTCCAGAGGCTGTGTGGAATGTTTGGTCTTGGAGGAAGACTTGGATGAGGATTTGGATGACTCTGATGACTTGGAGGTCTTGTATGACTTAGAGGTCTTGGATGACTTGGATGACTTGGAGGTCTTGGATGACTTGGATGACTTGGAGGACTTGGGGGACTCGGACAGGGCCGTCTCAGTAGGCTTTGCCTCGGAAGCATCGGCCGTGGAATCGGAAACTGTCGCCTCCTGGGTGTGCTTGGGCTTCTTTTTTGGCCGAAGCGCGGTGCTGATATGCTTCCTTTTGATTTCTCTTGTCCGGATCCGTTTCCTCTGCGTGCCTGTAAGGTGACTGGTATTCTCCATCCACAGACTGAAGCCCGTGGAGCCTGACTGCTTCATCACGTTGATAATGGGCTTGACACCCATGCGATCCTCCTTGGTGAAGAAGGTCACGGCCTTTCCGATCTTGCCGCCCCTTCCCGTTCTTCCGATTCTATGCACGTATGCCTGAGCTGTCTGCGGTACATCGTAATTGATCACTAGGTTGACCCCCTTGAAATCCACTCCTCGCGCAAGCACATCCGTCGTAATGAGCACCCAGATGTCTCCATTCTTAAACCGCTTGATCACGTCATCTCTCTGCTTGGGGGTTTTTTCCGCGTGGATCACGTCCACATTCAACCTATCGTAAAGCAACTCATGGAAAAGCGCCTTGGCCCTTATAATCGACTGCAAAAAGATGATCACCGGAGGCTTGAACTCGCCTTGCTGGATCATTTGCCGTATGGCCACGAGCTTTCCTTCTTCCGAGCCGGTGAATACCAATTTTTGGTCAATGCTTGAGGAAGCCGAATCCTTAAGCCCAACCACGATCCGCACGTTGTCTTTCATGATGGAGTGGGCAAGCTCCTCCACGCTGGACGGAATTGTGGCCGAATAGATGGACTTTCTCAAGCGAGGGTGCTTGAGCTCGGCCAAAATGGAGTCTGTTTGCTCAACGAATCCGCGATCGAAAAGCCGGTCGGCCTCATCAATCACGAGCTCCTCCACTTGGGACAAGTCCACATGGCCGCTCTTGACCAACTCAAGAAGTCTCAATGGCGTGGACACCACTATAGCATATTTGGATGCGCTGACGAGATTCTGCTGGAGCCTAGATGCTAGTGGCCGCGATAATATGGCACTGGGAATGGCCTTGAGCCCTTTCGTGAGTGCTTCGAGCTGCTGATGGATCTGCAGTGCCAACTCATTGGTGGGCGCTATAATGAGGCCACGAATGGCGGTGTTCTTACCGGGCTTGGCCCTTGTTTCCGCAGAATTAAGCAACGTCTGTATCATAGGGATGAGAAATGCTAGCGTTTTACCCGACCCGGTGGGTGCACATGCAATCAAGTCTCGCTGGCTAAGAGAAACGGGGATCGCCTCACACTGGATAGGCGTGGGCTCGACAAACTCCGCCGCGAGCAAGTTCTGCCGGAGTTTCTTGCTTAGGTTGAACCGAGAAACCAAGTCCTGGAACGATGCGATGGGCAAAGGAACATCCTCCCCCGTGACTTTAGTCTTGCATCTTTGGCGGAACTTCTCTGCATCCTCTGCACTTATTATGGTGAGAGTTTCGATGCTCTGGTCATTGTCGCTGTCGTTGCCCTCGTCGCTGTGAAGCTGCGGGTCATCCTTGGCCTCATGGTCGAGTGCTCTGTTTTTGCCTGTCTTGAAGAAATCTGTCTCTCGATCAACCTCCTCCTGGATGCTCTTGCTCTTAGGCTTTTCGGCTTTTGAAGATGCAAAGTCCGAAGTCGCCTGTTTAGTATTCTTGAGCGCTGCGCCTCTCGACAAAATCCGGAAAATGTCCATGCTGAAACCGCTGGCGGATGCTGTGTCAGACGCCGAGATGAGATGATCGCGAAACCGATGTCCTGCACACAAACCACCGTCTTCCATCCACACCGGGCAAGCGACGACTTTTGCATCGGGCGGCAAATGGGCTGCCCGGTGCCGCCTTGGGCGGTGGGCTGGATGCGAACATGACGCAAAAGAGGCAGGGCCAAAGGCCCCCTGGGGCACCTGCGGTGTACGGATGGGGCGGCCGCCCCGCCCTCTCCCCAGCGGCCGCGAAAAAGACTGAAAAAGTGAAAAATCTCACCAATCAACCCAAGCGCCAACCCACCACGGCAGTCTCGAAGTCCTGGCAAACCCATCTACAGCGCCACGCCCTTGTATAGTGCCAAACACCAAGCGCCCTCATTTGGCCCCAGAATTGCTCCTAATACCGCCTCGCCACAACCCTTTCGCATGTCTAGAGTATTCAGCAGAAGCATCTTTGTCCGGGCGAAAGCAGGCATCCGCAAAGACCCAGCACAGGTGCTCACAACATTTAGCGGCAGAAAATATGAGCAGAACGAGGCCAACTTGAAGCAGATCAAGCACTTTTTATCGGAGAAATATGCCATCCCCGATGATATGGCTCTACAGGTTCTCACGCACAAATCGTTCGCAAACGGCATCAAGCCGTACAACGAGAAGTTGAGTGTCATGGGGTCCAAGTTGCTCAACTTGTTTTCGGCCAAGCATGTGGTAGGAGACAACTGTACGAGCGAGCTGGCCATCAACGGAAAGAACATGGATGTGTTGGGGTCGCCTATGGCCAAGGAATTGGGCGGCCGCATGGCATTGGGGGTATTTGCCAAAAATCACAAGCTAAACGATGTCATGTTCTGGAAGTCATACAACCATCTGTTGAGTTTTGCAGAGAGCGGCGAGTTGAAGGTCAGTGCGCAGATGATGTACGCCTTGGTTGGCGCCGTGACCTTCATTCACGGGAAGAAGCGCGCGGAGGACTTTGTGATGGAGAAGTTGTTGGCAGTTGAGAATGGGATCGAGGCTCTTGCAGCCCAGCATATCGAACTGGTGTGAGGAGATGAAGCGCACAGAGGACAGGAAATATGATGATGGAGCGAGCGAGACTGAGCTCCACCCGGCGGAGGGAGGCACGCACTCGGACGTGCTGCTGCTCCGCGACTGCCACATATTCCCGAGTTATTAGCTCGAATCAGACGGGCCAAACCTGCGATTCTCCAGGAGACAGTTTGTGACCTCGACTGCTTCAACGGCGCCCCTGCCACGGCACGATCCTGCAGGCGCCGCTCCCACGTGACCCTAGACATGTATATAGAAGCGATCATCACGGCTTCACCGCCACATCGAGTGGATGTGGTCACATGAATGCATGCGCCACGGCGTAAGTATTAGATTGAAGAGAAGATGTTGTTCGGCCTTGGGCGTTTAAACGGCAATATGATGCAAATGGGCACACAAGAGACAGTTAGTATTCAGGTATTACTCAAGTATTATTCCGGTGTTCAGGCATAGATATTCAGACCAGATAACACTCAGGAATCCAGATAACATTCAGGAATTCAGGAATCCAGATAACATTTAGGAATCCAGGAATCCAGATAACATTTAGGAATCCATTCGGTACACTGTGCACTGAGTAGTGTGTATAACGAGAACTCCTTTGTCCATCGTAAAAAGCGGTGCATCCCAAGCCCCAGTATACCACATGAGTGCGCGCTTCCCCACATGTCATGTGGACCGCGGCTCGTGTCAACATCTACCACACAAGAAACATGTCTTCAGACAACGAGTTTGCCCATGCCATCGCAGGTGCCGGCGGCGGCGCCCTCTCTATGATCGTCACTTATCCCTTGGTGACCTTGTCAACCTTGGCCCAGACTACCCAGAAAAAGAAGGAGAAGTCGGAGAAGCCGGAGAAGTTGGAAAGGTCGGAGAAGTTGGAAAGGTCGGAGAAGTTGGAGAAGTTGGAAAAGTCGGAGAAATCGAAGGAGTCGGAGCAGTCGGACCCATCCACACTCAGCGCATTGAAAACAATCTTGCGCCAAAAAGGCGTGCTGGGCCTCTACTCTGGGCTCGAGAGTGCCTTGTATGGAGTCACATTGCTGAACTTCATCTACTACTACTTCTACGAGTTGACCACCAATGTGTTTGTGCGGGCCAACATTGCCGCCAGGCGCAAGCGAGGATTATCCACGTTCCAGTCCATAGTCACTGGAGCCATTGCTGGGGCCATCACGGTGGTGGGCACCAACCCATTCTGGGTGGCCAACACGCGGATGATGACGCGCACCAAGGAGTCTGGAGAACGCAGCCACTCCGCAGTCAAGTGTATACTTGACATCATGGAGACCGATGGCGTCGGCGCGCTTTTCGCGGGGGTGTTTCCGGCTCTAGTGCTTGTGGTCAACCCCATCATCCAGTACACCATTTTCGAGCAGGCCAAGAACGTGATTGTGGCCAGCGGCGGCTTGCAGAGCTTCAACGCTGCCAAGGCGTTTTTGATTGGTGCCTTTGGCAAGTTGGTGGCCACCACGCTCACCTACCCGTACATCACGCTCAAGTCTCGCATGCATGTGAAGAAAAGGGAGCTTGGCACCACCAACCTCTCGATGTACCAAGAGATCCGCAAGATCATCAGCGAAGAGGGTTTGGAGGGTTTGTACCGGGGGTTGGCTATCAAATTGTTCCAGTCCATCACGACGGCTGCGTTCTTGTTTTACTTCAAGGAGGAGTTGTTGAGTGGAAGCATCACTTTGGTGAGTATCCTCCGGGGCCGGAAGCTTAGCAAACGGCTTGTATAGGCTTTCGGGTGTGCGCGAGAAACCGTTTTCTACCCGTTGTTGCTGGGGTTCCTTGTCGAGCTTGCTTGGCCAGAGAAGTGCTTGAAGATGGGTGAATGATGATCGCTGACAGAAGACAATAGAAGATGACAGAAGAAGGCAGGCATAAGGTTGAGACAAGGACTAGGACAAGGTTAAGACAAGGACAAGGTTAAGACAAGGACAAGGTTAAGACAAGGACAAGGTTAAGACAAGGACAAGGTTAAGACAAGGACAAGGTTAGGGATAAGGACTTGAGGATGACAGGGTTGGGGGAAGATTGGGCACGGGAACAAGGTCAAGGACAAGGACAAGAGCAGAAGCAGAGCCCCGAACTCATCCTCGGAAACGATTTTTATGCCCACAGATTTATTCAGGCCACCTTTCTGTCTATGCTGGCCCCTAGCTAGCCCCTGGAGCCTCTAAGGTGTTGCACAGCGCATTGAAGCTCTCATCTTTGATAAACTCCCAACTCTAAACATCCGGCATCAACTCGTATCTGCCACGCGCTCCATGCCCTAGTTACGAGACGTGCTGTCATCTCTGTTGAACTGTGTGATGTGCGAACCTGTATTTGTGACTGCTCTGTATGCAGTCCAGAGCTTGTGTGCAGACTACTGTATAGAGGATGCAGAGGTGATACACGGTGAGCGACATTCACACATTTCAGGGCATCTGGTACAGATGAAACAACAGCGAATGCAGGAAGATTGCATATGTGATATGCAAGTTCACTTAAGAGCCCCCGTCGGCGGACATGGGATTTCCGGGAAAAGATATTTAAGTGCGGAATGCCCGCTCAGGTTTGAGGGGTATCGATTATGAAAGGTCACTCAGCGAGTTCTTAGTATAGATAGATACAGATAAGAATAGACATGACCGAGATGATGACCTAAGTCCCAAACACTACTAGAATCATTAGGATACTAATGATAGCACTGTTCCAAATTATGTGCAGGTGAGCGTAAAGCTCAACAATCTCGGCTGCGCATAATGTATGCAGGAGGGGCCCTCTCAAACCATCTCCACACTGCCCTTCCTTCATGCGACATCCCCAAGGCCGAAGCCCCCAGTTCCAGAAGCTGTCAATACGACACACTCTTAATATGGAGCCGGTTGTTGCTGAAAAGGATGCCAGTGCTATATCTGGAAACAACGGGCCAAGCAGAGCCCCTTGTGATCCTCCCCACAGCACCATCAACCAGAACAATCAGGATACTCTGCAGATCAACCAAGGCATCCGGGATACCCAGGGCAATCAAGATACTCAAAGCGGGCTGGTCAGGAGATGTATTCAGGGCAAGCAATACAGCCAGAAGAATCAAGAAACCGGGGATAACCAGAATAAGCAGGATGACCAGGATAATCGAGATAACCGGGACAACAGGGATAACAGGGATAACCAGAATAAGCAGGATGAACATGATGAACATGATGAACATGATGAACATGATGAACATGATGAACATGATGAACATGATGAACATGATGAACATGATGAACATGATGAACATGATGAACATGATGAACATGATGAACATGATGAACATGATGAACATGATGAACATGATGAACATGATGAACATGATGAACATGATGAACATGATGAACATGATGAACATGATGAACATGATGAACATGATGAACATGATGAACATGATGAACATGATGAACATGATGAACATGATGAACATGATGAACATGATGAACATGATGAACATGATGAACATGATGAACATGATGAACATGATGAACATGATGAACATGATGAACATGATGAACATGATGAACATGATGAACATGATGAACATGATGAACATGATGAACATGATGAACATGATGAACATGATGAACATGATGAACATGATGAACATGATGAACATGATGAACATGATGAACATGATGAACATGATGAACATGATGAACATGATGAACATGATGAACATGATGAACATGATGAACATGATGAACATGATGAACATGATGAACATGATGAACATGATGAACATGATGAACATGATGAACATGATGAACATGATGAACATGATGAACATGATGAACATGATGAACATGATGAACATGATGAACATGATGAACAGGACAACCAGGATAACCAGGACAACCAGGATAACCGGGATAACCGGGATAACCGTGATAACCGTGATAACCGTGATAACCGTGATAACCGTGATAACCGTGATAACCGTGATAACCGTGATAACCGTGATAAACGGGGTAACCGGGATAATCAGGATAACCAGCAAAAGAAATGTCCTCAGGATAATCAGCTTAACAACCAAGAAACCCAAAATGGCAATGCCCAGAGCATTCCAGACCTCCAGAATCTCGAGGCTATATCAGACTCCTCCACCAAGCGAGCAGTGGCCCGCAGAGCGTGTCTTTCTTGCCGAGAAAAGAAAATCAAGTGCGATGGAGAGTCCCTCACGCAAAGGCTGCCATCAAGCTCGGACCTGGTTCTCACGTGCTCCAACTGCAGGTTTTTCGGCATCGAGTGTGTGTTCGTGCAAAGTATGAGAGGGGGGCGGCGCCGCAAACGTCTTCTAGATGTGCCGGCCATGGAAAGCGAGCCCAAGTATCTCAAGTATCCTGGAAGAGAATGTTTTATGGGGGATTCTTCGGCTAAGGAGACTTATCCAGGGTCTTTTCCCACAAAGGACGTCGAGGCAGGGCCACATCAAGGAAGAGACTCCTTATGTTACTTTCCTAAAGAGGCTGAAGCGGGAACCGGCCTGAATCTTGCAAAAGATCCGAGAAGGGATGCAGGTACATCGCTATCCACGGTCACGACTCCCCTCAGCGCAGCCTTCTCAAGGTCTTCGTTCGGCGAAGTCACCAATCTCAAGCTTCCGTCCCCAACGCTCCTGTATGCGTCATCACACTTTGACTTTCCGGCAGGGGACTTAACTTCACTGGCTGACCTGGACTCTTCAGACCCGTTCCTCATGCACAGGGGCCGCAAGTGGAAGACTCACGGCTCTGGTGACAAGCATGGCGACCGCAGACATAAACACCACCACTTCTGGGGACCGGGCCTGCGTCATCGATGGAAGAATCATGGCGACTTTGCGCCGCCGTTTGGCCCGCACTTTGCGCCTCCGCCGCCTTTTCGGCCTCCTCCATGGGGCCCTCCTTTCGGCCCCCCTCCCTTTGGGGCTCACCCACTATACGCTCCTTACCATCCAGTCCCTCCACTCCCATATTACTCATATCCGCGGTACGGGCCGCATGAATATGGGGCAAAGTCCTATAGGCGGGACAGAGATCCTGGTCCCGGAAGCGTGCCTTCGCCAGAACCGTTTGGACCCCCTCCTGCTGGCACATCCGACGCCCCAGGGGCCCTGCGTGACTTGAGCACGGAAAATCCGTCCCGCTCTCATCTACTGCCCAATACTTCAAATGACCATAACTGCCTGGAGGACGAGCACTGGCGAAAATCGAAGCATGATTTGGCGTCGCTGAGACCTTACGAGTATGCGTATAGCTCTTCCGGACCTCTTAGATATGAGGGGTCATACGAGGGGACATATGAGGGCCATGGGTACGGCCCAGCAGTTCCTTTTGATCCCTACGGGCCTCTTTCACCTCGCCGTCATCCACATGGTCCACTTCGCCATGGCCCATCTCCGCACGGCCCGCCGCCTCACGGTCCACCTCCACATGGTCCACCTCCACATGGTCCACCTCCACATGGTCCTCCTCCACATGGCCTACCTCCACATGAGCCGCCTCCTGATGGCCTACCTCCACAAGAGCCGCCTCCTGATGGCCTACATCCACATGGCCCACCTCCACATAACCTACGACATCATCACAATTACGACCAATATTCGCCCCATAACCCACACCTTGGGCGCTACGGGCCCAGAGCAAAAGGCGAGCATTATGACCTTGACGATATAAAACGATCTCCCGGGTATGGTCCAGCATCAGACATTTATAGAGGTCTCGATTTCGACGAGCAGGTGGCACCCCATTATTTCGATAATAGGCACGAGCCATGCAATTTCGGCGATCCCCGTCCCTCTGCCCACTCTTTCAAGAAGTGCGACGAATGGCGAACACGAGCACCGAACAAGCCGGAAACAGAACCTCCAGGCTCAGTCGGTACCAGAGATCCTGGAGAGGCAGAGGCAAGGAACATGGAAGCCAGCTCGGAATCAACATACCTGCCATCGCAGAATAAGCGGGATAGATCAGATGGGAGCCTTCTGCAGTCCTTCGGTATGCTGAGGCTTTCGGTGAACGAGAACAAAGGCCGAAGTTACAGCGACACCTTATCCGTGGCATCAGACGAAAGAATCGAGAGAAGTGGTCGGTCCGCCTGCGAAGCTCTTCATTTAAACGCCTACGAGCTTGAGGAGAACGAGTTGCCTCCACAGAGAGAGATGCAGGACATACTCAACTATTACTACGAGTTTATTCAGCCCCAGGATATGATTCTTCCGCCCAAGGAGCTCTTCCTCAAGTGGGTTCCGCTCAGCTCAGACAGTTCCGTGTACCACGCTTTGATAGCCACGATTTGCCAGCAAAAGCCATGGGGGTTCAGTCGGAGCCCACGGCATTGGATGTCCAAAATGGAAGCCTTCTGGGATAACCTCTCGGATTATGGCATGGTCGTTTGCATGTTTTTGGTGTGCCATGTTCGGGACATTGTCTGGGCACCGCAAGCCCTCATGGCCAATATGGCCAAGTGCTGGAGCATCATACAAGAAAATTACCCACTTGAGGCATTGAACAAGGAAACGAATTTGAATGCGAGGAAGCTGTTTGAACGGGAGTCGTTGCTTCGTATCATTTGGTCGTTGAGTGCGGGAAGTCTCAGCTACCGAACCATAGGAGGATACCCGTTTGCACCGCCGCAGATTCTGGGCTCTGAGCCCATCACCGTGGAAGTTCTAAAGGGGAAAGTCCCGTTCCCTTTACCAACTGCAGGCATAAAGCCGAAGCAAGCACCTCAGCGCACTCGGCTTTCAACCTCTGACTACGACCAACATCATGTCGACAATATAGGGAGTGTGATCCTAGCCGTGGAGCATTCTCTGCAGGTTCTCGACCGAATCGGGAAAGTGGAGCTGTTTCTAGAGTGCGAGGAGCTCAGGACGCTTTTCTCATCGCAAGCTTACAAGACCGAAAAGGAGCATGTTACTATCGACCCCTGCGTGACGAAGGCGCTCTTCATTAAGCTCAGAACGGACCTTCTACAGTATGAGCATCTTTTGAAGGCAGGACTCTTCGGCAGATTCTCTGACCCTGTGACGGAGAAAGCGGTGCCTGAATATAAAGCGTTCGACTTGAGACAGATACAACATGAATCCAGAGCGCAGTTAGTTTCCGGCTTGTTGCAGGCGTGCCGCATGGCGGTGGAACTTGTGCACTTATACCAGGGCTACACAGCGGGCTGCAGCGTACCGAAACGTGTTTTGTTCTCCAGCTCAGAGAAACCGTTGCCTGAAAAGACATCATGGGCAGGTGTTCCTCTCGCGGGAAGCCTCTGCGCCCACTCACTTGCTCGGGCCATCCCTACATTAGTTCTTTTTTGGGAGACTCTTGGTGAACAGAGGAGAGAGGCTTTCGGAGCCGCTAGTGTCGATCAGCTCCAGCAATGGTTGGAGATTGTTCAGGCATACCTCCAGCTAGAGGCAGAATACCAAGACCCCGAAAGCGTCCGCGGCTTCAGCGCAGGAATGGAGAAGATCCGGCGCCACCTTGAGCTGTTCCGAATATTGGCGCGGGGAACCAGCTCCTAGATCCTGGCCTTTGGTATTAGGACATGCCCCAGACCGACCTACAAGCAGAGGTGATGTGAGGGTGAAAGGAGAATCAATGGCGATCCAGCCTAGCACCCCGGTCACGTGCCGATCACCCACGTGCCGATCACCCACGTGCCGATCACCCACGTGCCGATCACCCACGTGCCGATTACCCCTGGCCGAGTTTACGAGGCGCATGCTGAGCTTTATGCTCACCTGCACATAATATGGAACAGTGCTATCATCAGTATCCTAATGATTCTAGTAGTGTTTGGAACTTAGGTCATCATCTCGGTCATTTTTACTCCTATCTGGATCTATATATACCAGGATCTCACTGAATGACCTTTTATCATCGATACCCCTCAAACCTGAGCGGGCATTCCGTACTTGAATATCTTTTCCCGGAACTCCCATATCGGCCGACGGGAGCTCGTAAGTATACTCCTGCATTCGCCGTTGTTTCATCTGCACCAGATGGCCTGAAATGGGTGAATGTCGCTCACCATGCATCCTCCATACAGTAGTCTGCACACAAGCTCTGGACTGCATACAGGGCAGTCGCAAATACTGTTGCACTGTGAGATACATCCGTACATCACAGTACAGAGATGCTGATGCATGGAAGGTACGACCCGTACCTCAGGAGTGCAGATAGGCCATCTGTTCCCTCATTTCCGATTGGACTGGAACATTCTAACACGTGACAGGCCAATAAGGAGCGGAGTTTCAACTCCGCCCGGTCAGGTATAAATAGAGAAGCGGGAGCGCGGATTGACAAAAGGATTGATTCTGTGTGGTCAATCACTGAACCCCTAGTTTAGTATTGAGAGGAATATATTACCATGACCATTCTTAGGCCTAAATATTAGCATGCCTTTGATACTCATATACCAGCATCATTGAAGTCAGAGAACCACCATGTGCAGGCCAAGAGAAGTGCATGCTCAACAAATACCGATTCGTACATCACACAGTCCAACAGCAAACTCTGCTTGACTTTATCACAAACACATCAGCATGATCAGCAATTTCAAGTCGCGGGGGTGTGCAAATTTCCGATACACCGATTTATTTAAACCGGACGTGACGCCTATCCCTGTGCATTCGCATAACGATTATTGGCGCCGGCGCCCGCTTCTTGACGCCCTTCTGTTGGGGTGCACCAGTGTGGAGGCGGACGTTTGGGCATTTCCCAAGGAGTGGACGGTCGCCGACACTTATACCCAGAGCACGATGGAATACGGGTCACAGGAGCTCTATGTGGGCCACAATCAGATGTGCAATTGAGCCCGGACAACACGTTGGAGAATATGTACTTGAGTCGGCTTCAACTGTATTTAGAGTGTGCCAAGGAGCAATTTCCCTGGAGCGGAGACGACAAAGACATGGAGACGGGCAGCAATTTTATACACGGGGTTTTCCACAATGATCCCGCACAAACACTTGATTTGTGGGTGGATATCAAAACAGACGCCAACGATACGTATCGGGTATTACAGGAGCAGCTTCGTCCGTTGATTGACAGAGGATACTTGACGTCTTACAGCGAAGAGAAAGGAGTGGTGCACGGGCCCATCACCGTGACTCTTACCGGAAACGTGCCATGGGAGCTAATCGAGGCGGACGGCGATTGTACGCGCTACGTTTTTCTCGATTGCCCCCTTGACGACTTTCGCGATGCTTCGGAGGCAACCATGGCGCGGTTCAGAAAATTGTGCAAGTATGCGAGCATTCCTCACGAGCAAAAACAGCGGGAGGGGTGCTGGCCAGGGAGCAGTGCCTCCAGAGTCATGGTGAACATCGCGCATAAAAATGGAATCAAAGCCCGCGTTTGGGGCGGTCCGGAGTGGCCCCGCCGCGTGAAAACAGACTACTGGGACAAGTTGCTACTGGACGGGTACGATCTCATCAATACAGATGATATATATTATGCCGCCAGCCAGTACTAGTACGGAACCTTGGTTGTCAAAGAGAGGGAGGGCATAACGGAACGAGTGTCAAGGTATGCGAAAATGGACTGGAACATTCACCAATGTGACAGGCCAAGGAGAGGCCGAGACTAGACTCCGCCCAGTCATGTATAAATAGAGCAGCGGGAGAGCGGATTCCTATTGATTCTGAGTGGTCAATCACTGAACTCCTAGTTAAGTATTGCCAGGAATATATTGCCAGGAATATATTATCAGGAATATATTGCCAGGAATATATTATCAGGAATATATTGCCAGGAATATATTATCAGGAATATATTGCCAGGAATATATTATCAGGAATATATTGCCAGGAATATATTATCAGGAATATATTGCCAGGAATATATTATCAGGAATATATTGCCAGGAATATATTATCAGGAATATATTGCCAGGAATATATTATCAGGAATATATTGCCAGGAATATATTATCAGGAATATATTGCCAGGAATATATTATCAGGAATATATTGCCAGGAATATATTATCAGGAATATATTGCCAGGAATATATTATCAGGAATATATTGCCAGGAATATATTATCAGGAATATATTGCCAGGAATATATTATCAGGAATATATTGCCAGGAATATATTATCAGGAATATATTGCCAGGAATATATTATCAGGAATATATTGCCAGGAATATATTATCAGGAATATATTGCCAGGAATATATTATCAGGAATATATTGCCAGGAATATATTATCAGGAATATATTGCCAGGAATATATTATCAGGAATATATTGCCAGGAATATATTATCAGGAATATATTATCAGGAATATATTATCAGGAATATATTGCCAGGAATATATTATCAGGAATATATTATCATGACTATATTGCGTCGTAAATATGAGGACGCTCAAGACTCCGAAGAGGAAGCCTATGACCCTCATATAGAGGCCCTATTAAGGTCAAGTGAAACAAAAGTACCACATTAGGTGCGCACGAGGCAGCACGCGCAACAGGCTGAAGCGCGGCTCTATACACTCTCCTTCAACCCTCATACACTCTCCTTCAACCCCTCATACACATAGAAGATGGCGGCGTTTGCAGGAACGCAGCGCAAAAGAGTGATGCCCAACCCATTGTACAAGTTGCGGGCGCCGCCCGGCGAGGCCAATATGGACGCTAGCACCGTGCGGATGGAGAGGTTCCCGTAGGTGCGGCCCGAGGTGTGCGAGGTCTGGATGTTGGACTTGATGGTGTCGACCGGGTATATGGACAAGTTGAAGAGAAACCCCGCGGCGGCGCCGCTGGCGAGATTGTTTGTGTTCTTGCAGTCCGGCCTTATGGAGCCGAGCAAGCCATTGGTCTGTTCATAGGTGGCAAACCAGATGGCCGTGCCCACCAGCTCGCGGAGCACAGTCAGAGAGAGGCCCAGCCAGAGCCCGGGAAGGCCGTTTCGAAGCACGATCTGGCGCATCACCGAGGCGTAGCTATGGCCAGCGACCGCGCCCGCATGGCCGGCGCCGACATTGGCTATTTGCAAATTGCACTTGACCAACTCCACCGGGGTCAATACAAACGACGCGGCGATGCCCGAAACCGCCCCCGACGTACACACGGCGAGCAACGAGCTGGCCGAGAGGCCCGCCATAGAAAACACGTTTTTGGCCTGTTCGTAAGCACCGAAGATCACCGCGGTCTCGAGGCACGCGCCCAAGAGCGGCGCCTTGAGGCCCTTGTAGAAGCCGTTGAGAAGGCCTTCGTGCGCGTAGATGTGGCGCACAAGGGCCACGGTGGACGGCGGGCCCGTGGACGAGCGGGCCGGTGCCTGGAGCCGCACCTTGACCGTGTCGAACGGGAACTCGATGATTTTGCCGAGGCACCCGGCCACGGCTCCGCAGCTGATTTCCTTCGTGGCTTCCATGGGTGGGAGAGATGATGCGCATCGCACACCGTGCAGTCTACCATAGCTCCGCGGACTGCACTGGGTCCCTCACCGTCACTCACTGTCACTGCACATTCACTGAACTGTCCCTGAACTGTCCCTGAACTGTCCCTGAACTGTCCCTGAACTGTCCCTGAACTGTCCCTGAACTGTCCCTGAACTGTCCCTGTACTGTCCCTGAACTGTCACTGTACTGTCCCTGAACTGTCCCTGAACTGTCCCTGTACTGTCCCTGAACTGTCCCTGTACTGTCCCTGAACTGTCCCTGAACTGTCCCTGAACTGTCCCTGAACTGTCCCTGAACTGTCACTGTACTGTCACTGAACTGTCCCTGTACCGTCACTGCACCGTCACTGAACAGTCACTGCACCGTCGCTGCACCGTCACTGCACTGAGTCATTTCACCGCTGACCACTCCTTATCCAAACTCCTGCGGCAACTTGACAATGGCTCGATCCAGTCATGGTGCTTTTCATACTTGGTCACGGGCCATATTCTGGAAGTAGGGAGTTTCGCAATGCGAGTCGAGGGTGCAATCCCGGTCAGGTCGATTCTGAGCTGCGTGGGTCGACGAGCTCCTGACCACCCAATGGGAACATTCTTCCAGTTGATATCTCTCATGCTGCCGTCCTGCCAAGCTTGATGGATAAATCCGTTCCAAAGAGAAGTAGGTTGTCAACACAAAGAGCTATGAGTAGCTTCTCAATGCTTTTGGAAAATACAAGGTTTCTTCTCGAACTGGACCGTCAACGAAGGCTGGGCTAATCAGATGTTTGGCTTGGCTCGTCTCTCTTTTCTCTTTTCTCCCTCTGATGGATTCAGAATCTTCGACTCCAGAGGAGCTGCAGGGCCACTGGGGGTCCGGGTAGCCAGTCCGCTCACTCCTTCCACGCTGGCCGCTTTCACTTCCTATCATGCTCTTTTCATGGGCTTCTCTTTCTAGTATCCGCACTTCTTCTCGGTCCAGTCCCTTTTTCCCCTCCTTCCTTCATCACCTGCTCCACGCACTTCAATCACGCCTCATTTTTTCGCAGCCCAAATTCCCCCTCCCCTTTCCCCCTATTCCTATTTCCCCTATTCCTATCCCCTATTCCTATCCCCTATTCCCCTTCCCTCTTTCACCCTTTTCCCTCGTTTTTCCTTTGGCTCCTGATGATCCCTGTTCCATCTTGCTCATAAAACTCCATGCACCCTATCCCCTCAGAGCCAATATGTGCCTGAGTATAATCCAATGCTGTGCCGCTGGCTCCTGGCAATCCTTGACGTCAAAAAATAGGTCAATGCCCTTGTGGTATTCCTGAGCTAGAATTGATTGAGCAGATTCCACTCTGCTAACATTGAAAGGATGTGGAAGTGATGATTGTGGATGGAGCGGGTGATTGTGGAAGTGCGGGTGGAAAGTGTGGAAAGTATGGTCAAGATACTGCACCGGCAAGTGGTGGAGGTGTTGCGCGGTGCCACCATCACTTTCCACCCTAATAGTGCGACACATTGGTCATCACACCAGTCACACCGGCTCCTGCAACAAACTACATTGGGACGGAAAGACTTTCATTCTCGATGCTGCTCCAACCAGGGCGGGATCCCCGACTTTATAGTCACTGAAGGCTGAGCCCTAGTCAACTCGCATCTTCCGTTTCTCACTTATCTCTAGTACGAGATGGCTTGGGGCATTGGTTCACCTGTCCACTGCTCATCTGGACAGGGCTTGGTCTCGCGAGGCCACTGAATCGTGTATTGCGTCTTGCGTCCGCGCGCCCAGACTCTGAGTGGTTTCCAGATTCCAGGAGGTGTCTGCGCCACATGTCTCTCTGGTCATCAGAAACCTCTAAGCGCTAGAAGTCACAGTTACTAATATGATATGAACACTTTGGTATAGGGTTAAGAGACCGGTGACCCAGAGCCAACTAATGATATATTACAAACACCAACTGAGCACCTCTTCTTTCATGTGCTTTTTATAATCTTCACCACACTCCAGACTCGAAAAAAAATTACCCCAAGGCATGTATAGAAGATTTTTTAGAGTTATTCACAGCGGGTCAGCGGGCAGCTGGGCTTAGCCAAGAGGTCTTGTGTTTTTCGGGGTCTCTGGCGACTTTACTTGTGGTTACACGCGGTATCTGTCCCGATGGCTAGTGAGGTGCCATGGGTTTCAGCCGTGTAACTATAGTGTATTAGTCAGTACAGTCAGTAATTCAGTAGAGTATCAGCAAATCAGTACAGTATCAGTAATTCAGTAGAGTATCAGTAATTCAGTAGAGTATCAGTAAATCATAGAGTATCAGTAGAGATATCAACTCAGAATGCCCATCTTGACCGGGGCTGGAGAAGCCACGATTCTGTAATCTCGGTTGAAAGCCTCCAAGTTGGAGGGCGGTTGCGCAGTGTTTGCAGCCTTGGCTGCGAAAGGATGTCACTTTCGCACGTCGGTACATAGGTGCGCAGAAAATCATTCAGCCGCACTGGATCCGGTTTGGCGCGCCGCCGCTTGGGTACTCCTAATCAGCATCATTCAGTGTGTGTGTGATGTGATGGAGAATCAGGTAATGTAGTAGAGTCGGTGGAGCCAGATTTGCATTGGGGTCGAAGGCGTATTTGGCGCAAGGTTCCTGCGTCTTCCTGCATGTTCCCAGATGGCCCAAGTCCTTGTACATTCGAAGTAGATATAGCTCGCCTTATCACTCGTTACAAACTTTGCATCCCCTTTTTTTCATTTGCTTCCTCTTCTCGAAAAGGATTCGCACCGTGGGAGCCACATTTGTATGTTTTCAGGGCACATTGACCGGCCGGGGTAGTAGGCTTTGCGCGACATTCCGCAAGCTCGGGCATTCGGCTGTTTTCCTCAGTGTAGTTGACGGTGATTGGCGGAATCTCGGCAAACACTTTGTGGTGTTTGCGGACCTCGGGCACGAATTAGGTGTCTCTGTCTCCCCAGTAGTCCCTCCATTTTGGTGCACAAACCAACAACCTGCGGAGCCTGTGCATCTTATCGGTGGAAATTATCTGCGAGGAGATCGCTCTCATGGAGAGAAAGTCGAGGTCGATATTGACACGGGAATTTTCCGCAACGGAGGCGAGAATTTAATTGTTGAGAGCCCGGTCCAAAGCCTCCGCCGTGTTGGATGGGGGAGGGGAACAAGCGGCAGGCCATCACTTATCTCCTCTTGGGCAGCGGTCCACCAGGACTGGGCTTCGCTGATGCAGTCGTGGAGAGTCACCTGAGCTTGCACGCAGATGACGGCAAAGTGGTCATAGATGATAACAGGGGAGCATTCAGCCTTCCGCATCAGCGAATCCTGCGTGCCAATACTTTCAACTGTAAGCCCACGAACGTGCCGCCTTCCTTGCGCATGATGGTTTTGGCCTACTGGCGCCATGGTTTTGGCCTACTGGCGTCATGGTTTTGAGGAAGGACACCACGTTGCGTTGGGCACAGGGATCGAGGATTCTGAAGAGGACAGAAATGACGGTCTTGACTCGAAGTAGCTCGTTAATGATCCGGTCATTGATTCCGTGGAGCACCAAGGGGCTGAATTTCAGAGCGTCCAATTGGAAGGTGCGCTGCCAGAAGAGTGGATGGAGGCACCTGGGCTCTTGAAACACGCCTAGCCAAGGGTAAATGGCGTGGATATCCGCGATCGGATTCTCGGGGTTTTCGATTTTCTTCTTACCTCCTCCTGTTCCCGGGGTTTGGGGTAAGCATGTGGGGTTGGGGCAGCGGTGGGGTAGTACCTTCTCATATGCGCTTCCCAGAGAATTCTTAGTGGGGGACAGCTAGCGGTGCTTGTAGAAATGGGAGTTCTTTTCGTCCAAGGAAGTCGATTCCATGATGTGTTTGGCCCAGCAAGATATCGTTTTGAACGCATCTTCTTCCGGGCTGACTGTTTTTGCGGATGATTGGGTTTTGAGGCCAACGACGCTGGAAGGCTCTCTCTAAGTGAGACCGGTGCGTTTGAGAACCCTCTTGAGTCCTTCATTTCCGAGTCTTGGGAAGGGGCACTTGGATGCTGTAATTCCTGCAGGAACGGGAGGATGGAAGCTGGTTTTGGCAAGAAACTTTCCCGATCACCACACGGGCGTAAAGTACCCCGAGCGGGCAGCGTTCTGCATATTATACACGCAGAATCCCGTACACAGAGTATATAAGAGAGCGTTTTCCCGCGATTATCAGAGAGCGTTTTCTCGCGATTATCAGAGAGCGTTTTCTCGCGATTATCAGAGAGCGTTTTCTCGCGATTATCAGAGAGCGTTTTCTCGCGATTAGGGGGAGTCTCGTCTGTTCCAGTTTCAATAGATACCACGGCGAACTGAAGGGCGTAAGGTACACGTCCACACAAAAAATACAGCCCCCATGCACCTGCATTTTTCCAACAGGATTGTGTTGGCGAGTCACCTGTCTGGGTAGAAGCCGAGGGCGAGAGACTTGTTCGTGGCGCCCAATGTCAAGGCTTCATCGGAGTCAAGTGGAACGTCATGTGACGATCCCCGACGGGTCGGTTGGGAAATCCCAGCTGCTTCCTCTCCCCCATCAGCAGTTATCCATTTTGGAATCAATCCGGTTACTATTCGGCGGGCCTTAGTAGCCTTGTTGAGCAGTTCCCTTGCAGGTTGGCCCTGGGCAATGGCGATGGTGACTGGCGTTCGCCTGCCGGTCACTCGCGTTCGCCTGCTGGTCAAGCTCCGTACGCCGCGCAGAGTGCCTCCAGACCCGAGTCTAAAATCGCCGGGACGCTTGATTGGCTACGGGCGGTTTGATCTGCACCATAGAGCTTTTTACAAAAGCGCCTTTAAGTGCATGAGTATATACCTGAGCAGCTAAGCGTCGACGGTTGGGCGAGTGCAACAATAGGCCAGGCATGTATGCGAGTCACTCTGGCCGGTCTTTTAGGCTGTCCCATCGGTCGATTTCAATAGGCCAGCTGATCTTCATTGGCTACCTCCAAGCGATGAGCCGCGGAGCACAATAGAGAGCGCTGCGGTGGGGCACTGGCACCGTCATAGTTAGTGCCTTGTAGAAGACAATTTAGACCCTCGCACTGGTGGCCAAGCGAAGTGACGTTGCAGCCACCGTGATACTTGCATGCCCTAGATGCTGCTCGTGATACTTAGTGATGGTTATTATACTATTTATGAAACACTTATCTCAAAGGCATGAATCTGGAAGAAGAGTTACCAGCTCTACCGTGTCTAACAGGAGTGTAAGTGATGGAGAATTCACCCAAGTAGTGACCGACCATCTCGGGTCTGATCTCGACGGTGTTGAAAACCTTTCCGTTGTACACACCAACCACGGAGCCGATCATCTCGGGCACAATGATCATGTTTCTCAAGTGGGTCTTGACCACAGCGGGCTTCTCGTTCTCTGGGGTGGCCAACTTGGCTGCTCTCAACTTGGCAATCAAACCCATTGGCTTGGAACCCAATCCTCTAGAGAATCTTCTTCTGACTCTGGCTCCGCAAAGCTTGGTGAATTCCTCCGTCTCCAACTCCACCAATTTGGTGAGGTCAACACCCTTGAAGGAGAAGGTTCTGAATGTTCTCTTCCTTTTGTCAGCTGCTGGTTAGTATACGAATTGCGTTTGTCACAATGTGTGGGTAGTGAACCCTGGAGAGCTGGCCCACTGATTATATAGATGGTATTTCATGAAGGGGATGCATTGGTGGGCGATGGTGAAGGGGATGGCTAGCTAACTCTCTGAAACGGAACAAACGAGGTGATGCTCTCATCGCTTGGTGATGTTTGGTTTCTGGGGAGGGATTAGAAGACGCTTCACGCTTGTGTCAATGTACACAGTCACACCTTGGTTCAGGGAGTTGCATCGTGTTTCACATGCAAACTATTTTAGATTTCACACATCAGCTTACTCTGGTTAAGCTGCAAATTCAATACCAGATCCATTGGGCGTAATTCACTTGCGTTATATTTGGATCAGTGGTGCACTCTTGCTATTAGCTCCTTGCACTTTCGGTGTGCCCCTTTCACGATGCCCTCCTTGTTCTATGTTGTCCTTGCTTCTCTATATGCTCTTTAAGGCGGTCCAGGCTCTTTGCTCAACGTGGGTGCTCAACGTGGGTGGGGAAGGTCACATACTAGTCTCAGCCATGATGAATATCGATGTGGTTGTAGGAGTGAGAGAAAAATATTATGGGAGGAGATGAAAATTTTGCGTGGAGTGCAGGGCTGGTGCGCGGCTCGTCACGTGCCCGCCGGACGGGGCCCGCGCTGGTGGGACGTCTGGCGCCAAGGGCGGGTGGCCCCGCGCATGGCTGCATCACGTGCCCGCGGTGACTGCTCTCCCCACCTTACCATACCCTTGCTGCTGGCTTGTGCACCGGTGCTTGTTGAGCCATGGACAAGGCAAGCATGCCATGGAAAAACACCTGCGTTTCACCTGCTGTGTCTCTCACGTGACACTGCTCCTTGCCCACTTTGTCCGGGGGTGTCACACCATCACTTTGGTGTGCGTCCTCATTTCTCGGGCCATATTTGGATGGGAACCAATTGGGCTGGGGAGTCAAAACATTGTAGCCTTAAGACTCACTGCCAATCAAAACATACCAAGACACTTGCTTTCGGTACGTGTTCATCACCGCAGGCAATCGATGATACCTGCATATATACGAAACTGCCTGGCGGGCCTTGTTTCTTTTTCTGGACAGGGCTCAGGAGAGGACACCTTCTGACCACAATACTGATCTGGTATAGTCTATATTGGAAACTTGGTCAAAATTTATACTCCACCAGTCGGGAACACGAAGACAACATATACACCGGCACTGCATATAGTACCGCTGCCTGCCGCTCTCTCTCTCTCTCGCATCCAAAGTGCAGCTAGACCGATGTGACTTAGCTGGACAAGTGTGCTGGCAAACAGCAGGCGTGGTATGCGCCCAATCTGGCCTTGGACATAGTAAGAAGCCCGGTGGCTCGCAGGTGGGGTGTACGGGTGTGCAGCCGCCCACCAAACATGCCCTCCAGGTGCGTGCATCGAGTGGCTAACGCGAAAAGCCAAAAAAAATTTTCCAGCCATCTTTTCTTTCATATCAAAAGGATAGTCCGCTTTTCCCGCTTAAATTGATTATTCTGAAATGAAGTACTTAGCCGCTTACTTGTTGTTGGTCCAAGGTGGTAACGCCTCCCCTTCTGCCGCAGACATCTCCGCCTTGTTGGAGACTGTTGGCGTTGAGGCTGAGCAGGCCAGAATCTCCTCTTTGTTGTCGGAGTTGGAGGGAAAGACCGTTGAAGAGTTGATCGCTGAGGGTAACACCAAGTTGGCCTCCGTGCCCTCTGGCGGTGCTGCTGCCGCCTCCGGATCTGCTGCTGCGGCCGGTGGAGATGCTCCAGCTGCTGCTGAGGAGAAGGAGGAAGAGGAGAAGGAGGAGTCGGACGATGACATGGGTTTCGGCTTGTTCGATTAAACGTTTAGCATAGTCAATCCATTTCACTGTTTAAATACTGTAGGACCCACAATGAAACAAGGACCCGCAATGAACTAGGGCCAGGCCGTGTGCGAACGCGGCCATGTCCTAGTGCAGACGGGTATCACTGGCGAGCCTGTTCGGCGTTCTGGAAGAGGAGTTTCTCCACAAGAATCCCAAACCGGCTCATGCGAGCGTCCAAGTCCGCGCCGGATATCCGCAGGTCCAACTTGAGCTTCTGGGCCAACGCATCTATGTACAGGCGCTTCTCTTGGTGATATAAGATGTCCTCGTTGAAAGCCAAGAGCTGCTGTCGGAGCGACTCGTACTGCTCGCGGAGCTGTGTGCGTGTCTTTTGATTCTGGCTGATTTTGAGCTGTACTTCGCGCGCCACTTCTCTTCGGTACTCATCCAGGACAGCGTTCGAATCATCCGTCTCTATCAGATGCCCTATGTTCCTTGACTGTTTCGGAATATTCTTTTCCAGACTCGACTTGTTCGGAATGTCCAGCCTCGGTTCCCCAAGGACCCCGCCTTTTGGAACCTCCATAGGGCCCAGGTCTTTTGGAACTTCTGGTTCCTCTATAAGGCCCAGGTCTATTGGTAGTTCTGGTTCTGCAATGTCACCCAAGTCCTTACGATCGCCCGGTCCGTAAATAACGCTCGAGTTGTTCACATCTCGCAAATCCTGAACCGCATCTCTTGAATCACCAGGACCACCCCTCAAACCATAATCGTTGACGCCATCGGTGCGCCCTTTCACAGAGTCGCCAACATCCGTATCCACACTGGCACTGCCCGGCCGCGCCAGGTCGTCTGCGACGTCCATGTCTGAGAATGCAAAAAGATGCCTGCTTTCGGGAAGCTCGGCGGCCAACCTGCTGATGGCGTCTATGGTGCCCAAGGCCTCGGCGTTGATGCCGTTTGCAGTGATGGGCTGCATCATCTGATACAAACGAGAAACTTGAGAATTGACCTCGTTCACCTTCTCTTGCTCGCTTTTGAGTATCTGTTGCACTATCTGGTGCACAACCTGCTTGTTGTAGACACTCCTGTTGTGGCGCTTTATGGCGAGGTTGCACTTGAGGAGAATGGACGCCAATTTCTTCTCGGAGAACTGGTGCTTTTGGGCAAACCGCCGCATCTCGTCGTCCACCACAATGGGTGTATTTAGCTGCTTGACATGCTCATCCACTAACCGCTTGATCTGGAGATAGGACATGCGGAGACAAGTGCGTCATGAGGCCACGAGATGCCACACACCCGTACCCGCGCACCTCACCCACGCACCTCACCCACGCACCTCACCCACGCACCCGTACACCGGCAGATCCATCCACAGCGTGCTGTTTGCCCCGCTGCAGTCTCTTTGATTATGTGAAGGTCAAAATGTAGAAGCCAATAGAGACTCGAAAATGACTTGTTTGGGTACAAGAAAGCACTTCATGCGTTTAGAGTGGTCTAGCGCACCCGTATATACTTTTGCCCCGCGTGGTCATTTTGGGACAAAAAGACTGGGCACAAGCACCCATAACGAAGGGAAAAAAAGACCCCGGATTGCTTTGACACCAAATAGACCAAAAACTGCAGCCATTCCCAACAAAACCGGCTCTCTAATCAATCGCCACTGCATCTCGAGGCTTGTCCCGACTTCCGGCGTGGCACGGCTTCCCACAGAGACCCGTGCACGTGACCCACACTATATATATGCACGTGCCCAGCATCACGCGCGCGGACCGCCGATAAGACTCCCACCGCAACGCCCATGGCCCGCATGACTCCCCATCTCTTCGGGCGAAATACGTCGGCCCCCATCTATGATCCCATCCGAGGCGGCAATGGCTACCGTGCCGGTGCCCGGATCGCCCGGGTACAGATCCTCCTCGCGCTGGTGCTCGGGGTGGCGGCGTTCTCTGTCTTTTGCGTGCTCCGCAAAAAGTACCCCCGCATCTATGTGGCCAACTTCAATCTCCATAACCAAGGCTACATCCATAGTTTATCGCGGCGCAAGTTGCCGCGCTTGCCCAACTCGCTCTTTGGCTGGATCTTTACCGTCTACGGCATCACCGAGGACCAGGTTCTCGAGCATGCAGGCCTCGACGCGGTGGTGTTCCTAGGCTTTTTCAAAATGGCCATCAAGGCCTTGGGCGTGTGTGTGCTTTTTGCCTTCACCATCATCTCGCCCGTGCGGTACTGGTTCACCGGGCGGGTGGACTATCCCGACCCCGACGAGCCGTCGTTCGGTCGCAGTGCGGCCGTCTGGACGGCCTTCCGCAAGCAGCAGGAGTACCGGTCGCTTATTTGGATGTACACGGTGTTTACGTATGTGTTCACCTTTGTGGTTTTGTTCTTTCTCTATAAGCAAACCACCAAGATTATTGCAATGAGACAGCAATACTTGGGCAGGCAGGCGTCCATCACCGACCGCACCATCAAGATCCTGGGCATTCCGCCAGTGCTCCGGGAGGACGAGACGCTCCGTCGCCACATCAACTCACTTGGCGTGGGTGAGGTGCGGTCCGTGTGCATCGTGAAGGAGTGGAACGTGCTCAACTCGCTCTTCAAGGCCCGCAAGAACGTGCTCCACCTGCTCGAGACCCACTGGGTGCAATATTTCCGGAGCAACTCGATTTCAGACATCACCGACCTTTCGAATCTGCGGTTCAATGGCACTTTGGGCGGTGTTTTCGGCCTCCAAAAAAGACCCGCTAACTGCGGGCCGCAAGCAGCCCACCTTAGTGAGTCGCTGGCTCTGATATCCGGTCAATCCCGCCCCCAAATCAGCGAAGCAGATTGCCTGCCCAGTACCAACTACTCTGACGAGCCGGAGACCAGCTCCGTGCAGGGCTCGGGGGCCCTGACCCCTTCAATAATGGATCAGATTTCCGAGCATGTGGAGGAATTAGCACAGGCCAATGGCGAGGTGCCCATTCTCCCCGGGGAACGCAAGAGGCCGCACTTCAAGAAGGGCCTTTTTGGGCTCGTGGGCCCCCAGGTCGACGCCATCGACTACTACAACTCCCAGCTTGAGACCATCGACAAAGAGATCAGGCGATATCGCCAGAAGGAGTTTCCCCCGAGCTCTACGGCGTTCGTCACCATGGAATCCGTGGCGCAAGCCCAGATGCTAGCACAGGCCGTGCTCGATCCAAAGATCAACCACCTCATCACCAGCTTGGCGCCTTCTCCGCATGACATCATCTGGGAAAACCTCTGTTTGACCCGGCGCGAGAGGAACACTCGCATTGTGTTGGTGATGGTGTTCATCGGACTAGTGTCAGTCCTTTTGGTGTTTCCAGTGCGGTTCTTGTCTAATTTCCTCAACATCAAGTCCATCTCCAAAGTTGCCCCACAGTTGGCCCGCTTCCTAAAGGCCCACCGGTGGGCCGAGAATCTCATCACGGCAATCTTGCCTCCCTATGTGTTCACCATATTCAACATTGTCATGCCTTACTTCTACATATGGATCACCAAACGCCAGGGGTACACCTCTCGTGGAGACGAGGAGCTTTCGGCCATTTCAAAGAATTTTTTCTATACGTTTGTCAACTTGTTTTTGGTGTTTACCCTTTTTGGAACGGCCATCCTCACCGACACGGCGCAGTTGGCGTACCAGTTGGCGGACTCCCTCCAGAAACTCAGTTTATTCTACGTGGACTTGATCATTCTTCAGGGAATCGGCATCTTCCCTTACAAGTTGCTTCTTTTGGGCAACCTAATCAAGTACCCGATCAAGAACTTTTTTTGGTGCAAGACTCCCCGCAATTACCTTGACTTGTACAAGCCACCAGTGTTCAATTTCGGGCTCCAGCTCCCCCAGCCGATTCTCATATTGATCATCATTGTCACCTACCTGGTGATTTCAACCAAGATTTTGACTGCAGGTCTAGTCTACTTTCTCGTCGGGTACTTTGTCTTCAAGTACCAGCTCTTGTATGCGTGTGTGCACCCCCCGCACAACACAGGGAAGATCTGGCCGTTGATTGTCCGACGGGTGATGATGGGGTTAATCATTTTCCATACCATGATGTTTGGCACCCTTGCATCCGAGAAGGCATACGCATGTGCTTCCTTCATCATCCCGCTCTCCATTTTCACCATGTACCTTTTTTGGCACTACCACAAGAACTACATCCCACTTTCCAATTTCATTGCTTTGAGGTCCATCCAGTCGACCAATCTCCCATACTTTGAGGAAGAAGCCGGCGATGAGCGCCGCACGCGCACCTTGGATGAAAGAAGAGAGTTCAACCAGACATATGAGTATCCGAACTTGGTGTGTGACATGGAGGGCGCCTTGATTGCGGTGGACTATGACGAGGCATTATACATCCAGCCGGACGGAACCACCATCAAGAAGCCTGTTCCCAATTTCTAGGAAGCGGTGCATTCAAATGCGAGTTTCACAGGCAAGGCCCAGTTTCCAGGAAATGGACCATTCACAGGCAAGGCCCAGTCTCCAGGAAATGGACCATTCACAAGCACGCCCACACAAGCACGCCCACACAAGCACGCCCAATCAAAACACTTGACTCCCCTATACTCTTGCAGAAAATAGCTCAAATACCCGAAGGACTCTCATGACAGCCATTTTGCATTCCTCACTCAATAAACCCAACGGGGATTGACTCAAGCAGACATGGCCAACTAGAAAACACATGGCCACGTGCTGAGCTAGAAGCAGAATCACGGCGCTCGCAATGACCACGGCGCAGATTGACCCGTACGAACGGTTGGTGATGACCTGGAGTGCCTCAATGGTATTAAACATCCCAAGAATGCTCACGACTGTATTCGCCAAGGAGGCATTCTCGTAAGGCCATATAAGCATGATGATGGGAAGCGACTTGACTGCAAGCGACATGAGAATCGTCAGGATGAGCACGCACCGATAATAGCTGCAGTTCCACCCCGGGAGGAGATTTTGGTTAACGACCGTGCCCCATCCCAAGATGTGCGTAAAGAGAAACACCATCAAGAAATAGAAGGTGAGTTTCCTGATGCATTGCTGGAGAATAAAAAAACAGTACTGCCATAGGGGGGGTGCCCGGAGCACATGGGCAATCAACGGAGTGTTCCAGGGGTTTTTTTCTTCGTACGCCCACTCAAGGTACACCTCGAAGAGAACTGATAGGACAAAGTACCGCCGAAGCTTGCTATACCTGGGCTGAGTTGAGGCGCGATGCGAGCCACGCCCGCTGAGACTGCCGTGGCTCCGATTGGCGCTGCCCACAGTCTGTTTGGGGTCGTTATTGACGTTGTCGGGATTCTCACTATTGGAGTGGCTGCCGACGTCAACCTCGTTCTTCACATCCCTGAAGATCTCCTCTTCAACAAGGTTGTAAGCAGCATGGCGATAAGCCTGAGGCTTCAATAAAAGCACGTCGAGGAAAAGAATGACCTTATCGTACTCAATGTACTTATCAGCCACGCTGCCGCATTGCTGGCATACTGTTAGCTGGATGAACTTCTTCTTAAAGTCCGAATAGAGACACTTGATGTTTGGGTTGGAACACTCGATGCAGATCATTGGAGATTGGGAACGGGCTCCCCTTCATGAGAAGGCGCGCGCTGTGTGCAGGTGGCGAGTCTCGTTCGCGTGGGCGAGATGATGTAATCTACTGCAAAATCCTGTGTGGTTGGTTACTCCGGCTATGGGAATGCATTGAAAGGAAGGCGACATGTTGCTACATAACCCAAGACGTCGCTGAAATTGAATGCATTCGGGGGACGGAGAATTAGGCGTAGCCATGCTTCAATGCCCAGAGCGCAGAATGAACATATCGGGTTCTGCCCCTCTGCGAGCCTGGCCCATCCCTTGAGACATCAACGGATGGATTAGGAACGACCAATTTTTTCATCCATCCAAAATAGCGAGTAATGTAGAGAGCCGGCATCAAAGATCCACTCCTGAGGCCAACTAGTCAAAGGGGTCATAAATAGACTACCCGGGGCGCGTCACCTAGTTTGTCCCCATCATCTAGTTTGTCCGCGGCGTTCATCACCTAGTTTGTCCACGGCACTCCATCACCTAGTTTGTCCACGGCGCTCATCACCTAGTTTGTCCACGGCACTCCATCACCTAGTTTGTCCACGGCGCTCATCACCTAGTTTGTCCACGGCGATTGTCCATAATCTAGTGCGCCCATAGCGCTTGTCCATGAGTCCGAATAGTCCCATCAACTTGCGTCATCCATGGGCGCTTGCTGGGTCTGCGAGTTCCCGTTTTCTGCTCTTTGTAGTCGATTTGTATCATCAACGGTAGCCCAACCAATCCCTTTTCCGAGCAGTGCTATTGGACACTTCTATGGCGGTGTCTGTTCTGAATTCATGCCCTATGCGAGTATGGAGGGTGCAATTTGATGCAGAGCCCTAGGAGCAGAGCTCGGGCGGCGGGGCAACTTCAGGCACAGCCCCAAGTTGGAACGCCCGCCCCATAAATGCCACTTCGACTTGAGGATCAAGTCCATCGAAAAATGCCCTCAACGAATCGCTGAGCGAGTTGGCGGGTGCGTTGGCAAAGGGGCCAGGCTGGCCAAACGCACGGTTCCCAAAGGCAGATGTGGTGCTAGTAGAGGATGATGCTCCAAATGCAGTAGACATGGTACTAGCAGGAGGTGCTGTTCCAAATGCAGTGGATGTGCTGCTTGTAGGGGGCGCTGTTTCAAACGCAGAAGCTCCGAAGGCAAGTTTGGTTCCGGCCAGATCGGAGCCGAACCCGCCCTTCGCGGTCTCAGATTGGGCAAGCTGGGTTGAGTTCGTGAATGTGTTCTGGTTAGAAGTGCCTCGTAGGTTCAGCCCAAAGCCATTAGCTCCAACATGCAGAGTTCCGAAGCCGGATCTCGTGATTCCAGGCCCAGTAGATGTACCAAATCCACTAGAGCCAAATGCAGGTGAGGATCCACGGTCAGTTGAAGCTTGTGCACTCACAGCACCTCCAAACCCGGTATTTCCGAATCCGTTAGCCTGTTCAGAACCATTTGCTTGCACGGATCCACTCGCCTGTAAAGATGCCGGGTTTTTGCCAGCTGTACCAAAAGTAGATCCTGCATTAGAGATCGAGTTTCCAAAGCCAGTGGAGCCAAAACCATTGGCGTTAGAGCCAGTGGAACCAAAACCAGTAGAGCCAAAGCCAGCGGAACCAAAGCCATTGGAGTTAGAGCCAGCGGAGCCGAAGCCATTGGAGTTAGAGCCAGTGGAACCAAAGCCAGCGGACCCAAAGCCAGCGGACCCAAAGCCAGCGGACCCAAAGCCATTGGAGTTAGAGCCAGCGGAGCCAAAGCCATTGGGGTTAGAGCCAGTGGAGCCAAAGCCAGTGGAGCCAAAGCCATTGGAGTTAGAGCCAGCGGAAGCAAAACCAGTAGAGCCAAAGCCATTGGAGCCAAAGCCATTGGAGTTAGAGCCATTGGAGTTAGAGCCAGTGGAGCCGGAGCCAGCGGAACCAGGACCAGTGGAGCCAAATCCAGTGGAGCCAAATCCAGAGGCTAAGGCGCCTTTGCTTCCATTATTCGGCCCTAGGCCAGAGCCTCCAAAAGCAGAACCATTCGCAGTACCTCCAAAAGCAGTCTTTGTGGAAGTAGTGGATGTGGTACTGTTCTGGGAACCTCCGAAAGGATTGGAATCTGTACTTTGAGTGGCAAATGGATTTGGCTTTGCACCTTGAAAGGCCCCAAAAGGGTTTGAGTTCGCGCCTTGGGACAGCCCAAAAGCTCCTTGGCTGCTTCCAAAAGCACCACTCTGGGAGCTTCCGAATAGATTCGTCCCTGCAGCTCCAAAGCCTTGAATGTTTCTCTTCAAATCCAGCACGCTCTCCTCAAAGCTCTTCTTTATGAATGGCTTCAATTTTACAGCACTTGATATGCCGACTTGCTGATACCTGGCGGCCAATGCTTGATTTTTCTCAACTTCGGATATACACCACTCCATGTCTCGTTTGCGTAGCTCAATCTCCTGATCGTATTGGCTCACATTGTTGTTTGCCACCGCCTCCATGTACTGGAGCCGAAGTTCTTCGACAGAAATGTCGCGTCCTTCAATGATGCTGTTAACGGGAAAAGACGCTAGGCCATAGGCTGTGAAAGCAGGACTTGGCCTTAGGTTCTTATAGTCTTGGAGATCCTCTCGAACCTGTGCCGTTAGCGTTTCCGGGTTTGCATTAACAAACGCATTGGCCAGAGTAATCGTATTTCGTTTGGAGTCGGTTCTGCTGATGTTGTTGTTATTGGCATCGATATGCGCAAAACGACACTGTGAGCCCATCCGACACAGGCCGGTTGCGTAGAATTTGCAAGGCTGTTTCATGACGAGGTAAGGTGCCTGGGCGGTGTCAAGGCGGTACTTTGTGGCATACACTTGAAGATGACCTTGGCGCGGCTGGTGCACGGGTGCACGGGTACACGGCCCGTGATTTGCACCCATACGCGCCCATCAATTTTAACCAGGTTAGGGCTGGGTGTGCGGGTCCAGAACTAGAAAGAATTCACCTCATGAAATTTGGCCACAACTATGTGGCTCTTCTGGTTGCTCTCGAAAAAAGCCTCCTTGTATAGCGGCAACAACTGCTGAATTACACCTTCTCGGGTGATTTCTCCCCTGGATATTTTCTGGAGAAAGTTCTCAAGAGCTCTTCGTAGGAAAGGCTTCAGTAATGACACTCTGTCTAACAAAATAGCGTCAAATGCCTGGATGAGTGAAATTCCCAACGATGTCGGGACGAAGATCTCGGACTTGCCCGACTTTTGCCGCACAATGTAATTTCGCAGAATGATCTTATCGATATGTTCAGCAATCGTGGCGTCCGTTCCAATTCCATTTGCATCCATGAGTGCAATGAGCTCCGTTTCCGTCATGTAGTTTGGCGGCGACGTCTTTCCCTCCTTCACCTTTGCACTATGAATTTTGACCGCGTCTCCCACTTGAAATTCGGGCAAACGGGCCGACGACTTCCAGTCGGAGTAGGTGTAGATTTCCAAGAAATTGCGCTCCGTGACTTGAAGCCCGCTAGCAGAGAAAGACTCGCCAAGCCACGAAACTTCCACCTTGGTTTGAAGCCCGCGTGCATCTTCGGAGCAGCACGCTAAGAACCTGCGCACAATAAACTCGTAGACTTTCCTTTGGTCTGCGCTTAACAGATCCATGGTGGTGAATTTGACAGGGTAAATGGGAGGGTGCGCTTTATCGTCATGCTTTCCGCTGCGTGGCTTCCTCATGGCCCCATCCAAAAGTCCCTGCGCATAGTTTCCCCACACACCACTGCCTGTTTGTTTGGCGACGTACTCGCGCAAGTCCATATTATCGGGAAAGGTGTCAGTTTCTGTACGCGGGTATGATATGAAGCCCGAAGTATAGAGGGACTCAGCCGCGTCTAGCGCCTGTTTTGCTGACATTCGAAAGAATTTGGAGCAGCACTTTTGGAGCTCAACCGTGGTCAAAGGTAATGGTTTCCAGTGGCTGGTGGGCTTTGTAGCCATCTGGCTCACAGTTGCAGCATCTGGATTACGCATGAGCTGAAGGTAAATGAGCCCCACTACCGCCTTATCGAAAAGATGCCCCCGCTTCCACGAGAGAGAAACGGGCTTCTCTGTTTCGTGCGCCACGCTGATGTCAATGTACCAAAATGGCTCCGGAATGAAGCTCCTCACACGCGTGTATCGGTCCACCACGAAACTGAGCGTCGGGAACTGGCAAGTGCCGTAAGAAACCACGTCTTTTTCGCCAATTAAGCTCTTGGATTTAAAAAGATTTGTGAGGAAACGAGTAAAGGCCAACCCAACACGGAGATCGAATTCTTTCCGGCACTCCACTGCTTCGACTAGCTTCATATTGAGTTTTTGAGGGTTTTGGGTAGCTTGTAGAATATGTGCCGGTTCCAAGTGAGAAAACTGCGCCCGCCACGTATTATCGTAATTGAGTCGTGGGTTCTTCTTCTGCGCTATATGCATAATTTCCCAGCCAATGTACTCACCCTCTCGATCACAATCGGTCCATATCATGAGCTTTTGCGCATTTCGGGCCTCTCGTTCTATATTATCGTGGATTTTGGCCAGGCGTTTATCTTTTTCTTGAGCGACTTTCGTCAAAAGTGGGGCATCAAATAACCGCCCAGGAATACACTTTCCCCACGCATACTCGGGCCCAAAGTCTGTAGCCAATATATGGCCCGATACTGCAGTCATTGTAACCTGGCAAACGCCGACCCCGGGGAAATTGTAGGAGAAATCGTAGTTCTTGACGTATTTCCAGGGCAGATCTCGAGACCTCAAACTCCCACCAGAGAGAATATGTGCCACTTCTTTGGCTATGGAGTTTTTCTCTGCCACACAGAGAATTCTCATGTAAACTGTGCGGAGCCTTAGTCTGGGATGGTTGTGTGTGAATTGAACGCAGATGACACACAGCGTTTTGGATGTTGTATAGCCTCCGATGTAATACTGCATGTAGTTGCGTTTAATGCAGGGTGGGTCCCTGTTAACAACCAAAGATTGAGCGCGCTAGGCTTAGCCACTGCGCATACCTTGGTTGCCAGGACAACCAGAATACGTCAGGCGGTTAATGGGTGAATGTCGATCCCCAAATATAAAAGCCTACCTGCCTGCTAAGTTCATAAGAGAGTAATCATACAAACCCCAGGTTGGAGTGTCATCAAAGATGCCTCCTAGTACCAGACCCACTAATACAAATGTATCTGCAACTGAGAAGGAAGTCCACAACTATCCTCATAATACCATGGCTGTGTTATTCGAACTTGGATCAACACTGGACGTTAGTCCATGGTTACTCTATGGTCGTCCAAACACACCCATGTATAATGCAGACCAGGAATTATCTAATCCAAAGTCCCACAACTGGCACACCAAGGTGATGGGAACTGTAAAGGGAGAGGACTCGAATAAGCATGAAAGTTCATTCCATCATTTCCCGACCAGATTTCGGCGAAAATTATCGAATGTGATCCGTAGTTGGCTCTTTCCCATACTAAAAGTCCTTTGAGTCGCTGAGGGACCACCAGCTTTGAGAGAAGTTGGGAAAAGGTATGTAGGAGCAAGAAAGAGACCGCGGAAAACTGAGAAGAAGGAAGGAGCGAGAGGCTTCTTTTATATTCATGTGTTTGTGTTTGTGGCTGCATATCCGAAACGACCCGCACCACTCTCAGAAGGTATATATAAGGGTCGATGCCCCACCCATTTTTTGGGGCCCATTTTTTGAGTTACACCATTTATTATTGGAAAATCCTCTTTCTTATGCTATGTGCCTTACGATTCGTGGTCGCTCCTATTCACCGTGAACCCATGATCATATAAGTCTTGGGGCAACCCCTGCAAATACCCACACCATATATTCGTCAAATACAATGGTTTTCACTGATATCCGTTGAATTATTTTTTGTTGCACTAGACGCTTGCTCTGTTTTGTATCAGAGGCAGCCCGGTCGCAGTTGGGTTTATAAATCTGGAGTTCGGCCATTTAAAGAAGCTCTTGCAAAATGTTACCAAAGTGACTAGAACACCCTCCCCCTCCCGATTTCCTCCAAAATTTGGCTATCTCACCCATCCATTCTAGGGTTTGCATTAAACCGAATTCCAAAAGAGCGTTAGACATTGTATCTTGGCAACGGGCTGTGGCTGCGAAAACTCGTGCACCACGAAATGTCCACATAATCCCATGATGTGTCGAAATCCAAGCAGCAATTCAAAGTTTACCAGACCTAAAGCAAGAAACAGGCTATGCGTTGTCGAATTTTGCCCCGCTTTCTGGGTGGATTGGAGATTCGTGGGTGTACGGGTCTTGCTTAGAACACTGTTTGACTCTGACGAAACCCCTGGGTCATGCAGGACAGCTCATCCAAAATCGCCGTCACAACTCATACCCAAGTTTGAAAGGATAATATCTCCATGAAGAATGTCGAACAAAGAATCGAGACGCTTCTCAAGTGGATGGAGTCCAGTGCAAGTCCAGCCACCGATTTAAATTCCCGGGTGGTTTCCAGAAAACTCGAAGTTAAAGATAACAAAGTGTCTGGACGTGGTTTGTACTCTAAAGAAGACATAAAGCCCGGAGAGAGAATTATCAACATTCCTCGTTCATTTCTCCTCAATCATACCACAGTGATTAAGCATATATTGAAGCATAAAGCAACGAATCGCATGCAACCTGATGGTCCAAAGCATCATTCTTTAGACGCGAACAAGCCCGGTTCTGAGGACTACATTGCTATTTTCTACAGTGAGATTCCGATTGAAACTCTTGAACGGCTTTCGTCATTTCAGCTCATATCGATGTATTTAGTGCTCGAAAGCGCAAGGAGAGACGGTTCCTTTTGGGACCCTTTCATAGCCATGCTTCCCGAACTAGGTGAGTTGTCTCCAGCCCCGATTGTGCATAGGGTCTTGGACAAAAATTCTTCCTCATCGATGTGGTCTTTCTTGCCTCGATCAGCTCGAAAACATTCTGAGAAAGTGGTGGCACGGTATGAGAAGGATTATGAGATTGTATGCAAGATATGGAGCAGCCACGGGATCATGCAGAACTTGACCGAGTCCGTTGACCTTCAGCGAAGTTTTCTATGGGCATGGATGTGTATAAATTCCCGTTGCTTGTACATGGACATCCCAGGAAGAGAAGGCGCTGATAATTTCACCATGGCACCATATGTTGATTTTCTAAACCACACGAGTGATGAGGAGTGTGGAATTAAAATAGATGCGGCTGGCTTCCATGTCTATACCACCACGGCATATGAAGCCGGAGACGAATTGTTTTTCTCCTATGGACCTCACTCCAACGAGTTCCTTCTATGTGAATATGGCTTCGTTTTGCCACAGAACAAGTGGAACTATCTTGACGTGACCGACTTGATTAACCCACTTCTCCGCCCAGCACACGTTCGATACTTGAAAAATCACGCCTACTATGGTGATTATACCGTGAACCAAGATGGGATGTCATTTCGGACGGAAATTGCCTTTGCAACGATGCAGGAATCAGCCCCCGAGTCTTCAACTAGGTTGAATGATTTTATCGGCGGCATTTCCGACGGGCGTGAGTACACACGGGCATCGAATCTTCTTTTGAGCCGGATCTTGCAGAAAATCGTAAGCGATTGTAAGTCCAAGTTGGACAGGCCAAGTGAGCGTGGGTTTCGGAGCGTGCGCCAGTTGTATGAGGATATGATGCATATTTGCAAGGCTGTGCTCCCAGAGTGTCAAAATGATGCCGAATATTAAGGAGATCCAAACAGTAAAAGCATTCAGTGGTTACAAGCGTCATGAAGAACAATTGCTGGTTTTGAGCCATGACTAAAACAAATGCTCTTGGGCTCTCTCAATGCCCAACTTATTCTTAATCAAAGAAACCATGAGATTGTTGGTAGCCGTGGGGAGATTATGCTTGCGGCCCAAATAAGATATGTATCCGTTGATGGAGTCAATCTCGGTACGGTTCATGCGCCTCATGTCTTCCCTCATGGAAGAGCTATTTTTGGCGGTGCTTTGGCACACGGAGAGAACCAAGGAGAGAATGCGGTCCGGAGCTAGAACCGTGCCGGCTTCGGGAACTGACTTCAATATGGCGTACTCTCGGCGAAGACACGCTACGCCCTCCAGAATGATTTTCTGCATTGTTCGGCTGGCACCATCTCCATAGAAGAGGTCTCCGTTCAAGCAGTCATAGATGGCCGAAAGGGGATTGATGCAGGAGTTCACAAGGAGCTTTTCCATCTCCTTGAGGAGGAAGTCCTGGTGGCAGATGTGCTGAGCGGCTAACGCAGGACGGTCTAAAATGGCCTGGATCAAGGCGTTTTCGGGCGGCCGTTCGCCCCAACGAGCAGGGTCCATGTGCACATTGGGTAGCTCAGATATGAGCAACTCCCCGAGCCCCACGTGGTGCACGGTGCTCACGTTTGCCTTGTAGGCACCATGGGTGCTGATGGCCTTATAAATCCGGGGCATTTCCCGTGGGTTGGGCCAGAAGGTCTGCTGAAGCTTGGGAATGATGCCCATGCCGTTTTGGATGAACAAAATGCTAGTTTTCGGCGACATGGCCCGGAGATACCGCGCGAGGGCCTTCTCGGTGGAGTAGTTCTTGGTGGCCACCACCAAGTTCTCGATGCTTTGCACGTCGTGAGCCCGAGACGTGGCTGCAATCGGCGTGCTTGTGGACACCTTGTCAGTACCCTCGGGGCGTGCAAGTGTCACTGCACCACCGCTTTTGGTGTAAGAATCTAGGGCGCTTTTGGACTTGAAGATGAGGCTGGGAACGAGACTCGAGCCCAAGGCCAACTCATGCGCCACAAGCGAGCCCATGGCGCCAGGCCCAAGAATGTGGACCGACATTATGGTGGGGAGAAATCTCTGGGCAATGCTTCAGCAATGCGAGGAGTCGACTAATGTTGGCCAATGCCGTAATCGGGCGATGCAGCTTGAAAGGTGCAAGTGATCAGAGGGCGCGCGGCGCGTCACGTGCCGCCGGCGGGAGGCGGAAACGTTCCTCGCTAGCCACACCGGAGATTGAGCACCTCGGTTCGATTCTTGATGCTTGTGGTGGGACTCACGGGCGGAATCGCCGCAGGAAAGCTGACAGTGGCTAGGTACTTTTCCCAGCAAGACATTCCCATCATTGACGCAGATGTCATTGCAAAACAGGTGGTGGAGCCGGGCACCCCCGCGTACGGCGCCGTGGTCAAGGCCTTTGGCGATGTGCAGGGCCTCTTGAAAGAAGATGGGTGGTTGAATCGCGAGGTTTTGGGGCGGGCCGTTTTTGGAAACCGTGAGAGGCTTACGACCCTAAATCGCATTGTTCATGGCGCCGTCAGGAGGGAGATTTTGCGGCGGACTTTGCAGTGCTACATCCAGGGCCAGTGCATGGTGATTTTGGACGTGCCGCTCTTATTCGAATCGGGCCTCAACTACATGTGCGGGGTAACGGTGACGGTATCCATTGACGGGGACCTCCAGAAGAAGCGGCTTTTGGAGCGGAACGCCGAGCTCAGCGAGGAAGATGCCGAGAAGCGGATCTCGAGCCAGATGCCCATGGCAGAACGCAACGCGAGGGCTGACCACGTGGTCACCAATAACGGTGATTTGCAGGACCTTCACGAGTCCCTATGTGTGCTTTTGCGCGGCATTCGGCCCAGCAGGGTGTGGACGCTTTTGGATCTCTTTCCGCCCTTTGGCGTTTTGAACGCACTTTTGACAATGGTGATCCGGGCCATTAAATACCGGGGTACTTTGCATGACAAGAGCCTGGCGAAGAAGGATTAAGCGGAGCAACTGAGGTGAAGCATGTTGATGAACGAAGATTGCGATGGTTGTTGGGTGGATGGTTGCGATGGCGACGATATCCATGATGATTTTGATACGCGGTTGACACTTGGTTACCTGATCGATTCTTTGGTGGTGCCGGGTTATGGATTTGGTGCGTCTTAATGCTACGTATTGGGTGGCTCCTGCAGCAAACCTTTACAAGTGGAATGTCCCGAACTCATGGCCGGGAATCAAGCACCCAGGACTTGGAAAGTCCCGATTGAGATGCGGCCGCCCTCATCTGAGCCACCTCATACTGTTTGGTCACGAAACACATGCATTCTTTGCATTTTGCACTGGCCCGGAAGTTTGCTAGAGAGACCTAGAGTCTTTTGGAGCCAAAATAATTATCGATGCTGGAGGTGCTGACTCCAGCAGGATATGAATAAGGAGACCAGTGCCTTGGCAGGGCACTCTGGTGCAGGCTAATCCAGCCCGATTAGGTTTCTAAGAATTAGCGACTAGCTCGTTAGTTTATGGTCCTCCAGGGAGGTCGGTGCTGCTGATATGCTCGCTTACCACACACGAGAGGCGAACCAGACACCAATAATTCTGAGGGTTTGATGACTCACCAGACACCAATACTTCTGGGGGTTTGATGACTCACCAGACACCAATACTTTTGGGGGTTTGATGACTCACCAGACACCAATACTTCTGGGGGTTTGATGACTCAGCAGGATTAGGACAATGCATCGATACATTTCAACATTTGTGGGGCGCTTCTGACAACCGGGCATATGCCGGTGTGGCTGATATTGTCCCTGGAAAGATCATTTGTACATTATAGGAGCTGGTTGTTTTGAGATGTGCCGATGGAATTCCTGAAGAATGGATCGTCAGACCAGATGGTGTACTAATCATGAATGCGAAGTTAGCCACGATGTGGACCAGAAGTGGATTCGCCCTGATGCCGAAAAACAGAAGGGCTTTTGTGCAGAAGTCCGTTCCAAGCCGAGCTCTTTGACCTTGTCACGCCACGGGAGCCCTACCACGGGGGCACTCGGCCAAGTAAGGATGGGGCCTCCGATATTTACCTTCCAGGCTTCGACGTGGCACCAGGGCGTCCCGCATGCAGCGAGGTGGTCTTGATGCAATTCCGGAGGAGAAGCCATTGGTCTAGCTAGCCGCATTGGGCCTTTCGGGGTGTAAAGGGGCCAAACGCCGTCGTTGGCCAGGTTTCTTTGCAACTTTAGATCCCCTTGTTTCCGGGATCATCAAATGTTACTTCAAGCATCAGGCGTTGCTAAAGATTCTCAGTGGTATGCGTGATGCAATCAAGCGTGTATCTTTCAATTATGAGCAATCAAGCGCGTATCTTTTTTTATGAGATACTAATGAAACGGGTATTAGAAGAAAGACCATTTCATGCAAAGAGAATCTAGCGGTGGACCATGCTGCTAGTGATGGGGCCGGGATCTTCCTCCCTCTGGACAACGGGTTCGGGGATGATTCGATAAAGTTGAGGCTCTGACCTAGTCCGATGAGCGGGCAAGGGGAGGGCTCGGGATTAGCAGGCCCACCTTGGGTGTTAGTCTGCGATGGAGATGCGGGTATGAGACATCGGGCACTTGCACGTTTGCAAGCGACGACCGCGGTTCGTGAATCGCGCCAGAGAAGTATGGAGCCGGGTTTCTCACTGACACGCTCTGTGTTGTAGGCACCGTCGAAGGAGGTGTCGCACCAGGCGGAGGTGTCGCACCAGGCGGAGAGGTCTAGAAATCCGGGGACACATTCATGCTCTCAACGAAAGCGGGATGGCCTTTTTCATGTACCAAAAAAAGAATAAAGACAGCACGTATGAATATCAATCTAGATCAGAGAGATGGTAAAGAGAGATGTTAACATTTTAATTCAGTAAAATATTTTGATGAAGCATCTTTGCTAGCTCAGAAGCACATGAGTATCAAGAGCAGACATGAATGAAGGGTATTTTGTGATTTCGAATGAGAGAAAACGAAATCCAAAAATATAAAAAGAGTAGGCCATGTCTTTGATATGAAACCATGAATTTTCTAAACCATTATATTTTTGTAATGGTTGAATTGTCCATTGACCATTGACCATCCATTGACTATTGTCTATTGACCCTTGATCATCCATTGAACATTGACCCTCGCTTCTTTTATAACCATTGACTGTTTTAACTCCCCATGGAATATCTATTTACCGACTGATCACCCCCGAACCTTGGCGGTGGGTGAGGCCCACACACTAGCGGCCCGCTTCGAATCCGGCATTAAAGTCTAATGAGGCAGGCGGAACTTTGGCCATGGGCTCCAAGGAAAGCAAATGAGCACCTCCTTTGCTGGCCTGTTCAAAAACCCTTCCGTGCTATCTTCGGATTTTTGGTTGCATCTAGAGCTTTTCGCTTGTGCACACTACTGGAGGACTGGGTGCAAAACTCACCTGCCGAGTGCGGATCAAGGCGCATACGCTGGGGCTCGAACTGCTGGAACGTGAGAGGCGCCTTCTCATTATTTAGGGAAGGGAAGGCCGCCCCAGAGAGCCGCTGCTCGAGCAGAATCCCCGTTTGTGCCCTGCCTCCTTGTCTTATAAGCTGGACCTTTATCCGCCCAAAAGGATTGGTTACGCCCAGAGATTTGTGCCGTTAGCTGAAAAGGTCCGCCAGTGAGAAACCATACGCCCAATGTCAATTTTGCAGACCGAAGCCATTGCTGCCGTGGCCAACAGCGTCAAATCTCGCCCACCAAAGCCATCGCTTCCTCATTTGCGAAATATGCCCCAGACTACACTCCTTTGATCGACTCCATCGAGCCTTTTTCTTTGGTTGCCGCTTTCATTGATGAAGCAGACGACAAGCTGTCTGCGACCATCTGCACGGACTCCACGACTCTATTCAAAAAGTTACCTTTTTTGACCTTGTCTGCCTACGGATCGAACCCCGTGGTCATTCAGGTTGAAATCGCTTCTTTTGACTACAGCATTGTAACTACCTTGACTGACTCCAGGTACACAATTTTTGTCTCGCAAACGCCCAAGGATGCGTTCTTCCACTCCCAAGCGGCGTACGCTACTGCAAAGCCTTTGAATGAGACTGTCTTTCACTTTTATGCTCCTTGCAACGTGAATGATCTCTCCGATGTTCCCAAGGCTCATGTACCCAAGGGGATTCATGGCTTCACCGAGGCCCTTACCGAGTTCGGCCTAAAGCTGTTTCTGGCTCTAAATTCGCGGAGCAACGCCAAGGATGCTATTCTCTTCTTGGGCCAGGTGACTCCACAACTCATAAAGGCCGTTTCCGCCGAGGACGCATTGATCTACAGTGTCAATGTGTTCTACCCTCTAGATTTGAAAAGTTGCTCACAAAAATTCCTTCTTCGGTGGTGTGACCCTCGTGGAGCAGCCTGTTAAAATCACTTCCTTCTCTCCCCTTCTTTTGGAATTCTTCGAGAACTATCCTTCCCATCAACACTTGAAGAATTTCAGCAGAACCGTTGGTGCTAAGTTGGGCTATGTCTCTGCAGACAACGTTCAAAACGCCGTGAAGCGCTTGTTGGCAAACACCAGATCCGACACCCCAGTTCGAAACGTTTCTTTTGGCAAGATCGTCGAGTTGACCACAAAATCTGATCAAGACAAGGCAGCTCAAAAGGTTGCTGATCAAAAGAAAGTTCACCAGTTGGAGGAGGCATACTTGAAGGTATCTCAAGTCAGCAACAACGCATTTGTGTTGAATGATTTGGACGAGAAGACTGTTGGCGGCACCTCCAATCCCGAGCACGGGTATGGATCGTTTTTATCGTCCAAAATCGATCAAGAAAACTTTGTCACATTGGTGTCTAGCGCCATTCAAGGGAGAAAATTCAGCTCGTTGAATAACAAAACCTTAATTGATCTCTTGTCCCAATGGTTGCGCAATTATGGCGAGCATAAAGCTTACCCTAAGGTCTTAGAGATTCTCCAGATCTTGGAGTCCGACAACACTGACGCTGCCAAGGAGATTTTCCGCCAAAAGGAGCTTTTTGAGATCAGATCGAATTGGTTGGTCGGTTCCGATGCTTGGTCCTACAACTTGGGATCTTCCGGCGTTCACAATGTTATCGCGTCTGGGGAAAACCTCAACATGTTGATCATTGACTCCGAGCCTCTTTCTTCCAAAAAGGACGGCGCAATCAGGAAGAAGGATATAGGGATAATCAATCAAATACGGAAATAAGCTAGTACATTTGAATACAAGAAACGAAAGGGGGACTGAAGTTCCAGAATTAATGCAGTTGTTAGAAGATAACGTGACAATTACACCACAATATGGGAGAGTACATCACACCTCCCAACAGGTTATGGGCCCTACGCTGGTTATCTCACACATGGAACTTCCATATCATCTTGAGGTGTTAGCGAAAGCTCCAATTTTTGACGCTGAGTTTGTGGGAGCATTGGAAAAGTTCCCGGAACCGGAATACTTTTGGGTATACTTTGAAGGCGTGGACAAAGTGTTTGAAGTCTTAGTTAACAAGCCACGAGCTATGGTATCTGAAGTGAAGGTCTTTATTATGAACTATCTCAAGAGTGTGCAGAAAGAGATTCTTGACCTTGCTACAAGACATATGTCCGCTGAAATCTACAACTCAAGACTGGTCGTGCCACAGGGGCACTCATTCTCACGTTCCAACACGAACAATGCAAGGGCTGCCATTCCGCCACCCAGCCCTTTTCGTCCAGCCTTTTTACCCAGCCTTTTTCGTCCAGCCTTTTTACCCAGCCTATTCCATCCATCGGGTCCGCCGGGAGCCATGCACGAACTTTTCAACCATCATGTGTACAGTTGCGAAGATGACAAGCTGCATAGGACTTGCAAAGACCTGCAAGACCTGCAAGACCTGCAAGACCTGCAAGACCTGCAAGACCTGCAAGACCTACAAAAACCTGCACATATCTCCACGACTGGCGGGCATATTTTTACTTTTTCATCTAATAAAGAATGCAGCTTCTTTGGGAACTTCTAGTGCCTAGTTGTACCGTTGATGGTCTCTAAACAAGGCAATCACCTATATTTGGGAAGAGCCACGGCTGCGTCACTGCAGTCGGCACCCTTACTGGCGAAAGGTGCAGGTCGGCTAGTTTACGGGAGGGATATCGGTCTCCAAGGTTGCACACGGGGCACATTGCATCGAGGCGGCACTTGTGCCACTTATAAGCCTCGAAGATGGACGGTCGCAAAGGGACATGCATCTCATTGCACTCACTTGCTCGGCCAGATGGCTCAATTATTAATCCTCGCTCGTTCATGGCAGCCTTCCCTCTGAAGGCACATCCAACGGATTTCCCTGAAGGCACATCCAACGGATTTCCCTGAAGGCTCATCCAACGGATTTCCCTGAAGGTTCATCCAACGGACTTTGAGAATGACGGCAGTAGGGGAATCCTGCGTTTGCTCCATTTCCTGAATCGTGCCTCAATCCTTTGTCCAATCAGTCAGCCCCAAGTTCTTACCAGGGATTCCTACTTTCTATGAGAGGCGAATCTGCTGGCCCAGATCACACCTGCCAAATTTTATCCATGGTGCCTTTCTTATGCATGGATCCTCCAGATTGTGCAAGTGTTGGAACATGAGAATTAGTGTTGTTTCCATCTTTACGAAAGGGAATGCAACCCCAAGGTAGAGGGGAATCATTCAGGCGAGAAATTGAGCTTAGTATTTCTGGAATACAAGAAACAGGGATGACTACAAGAAACAGGGATGACTACAAGAAACAGGGATGACTACAAGAAACACGGATGACTACAAGAAACACGGATGACTACAAGAAACACGGATGACTACAAGTTTCAGAATTAAACAAGTTGTTAGCAGACAACTTGATAACTACCTAAACTCCCAACAATATTCTCATAGTTTAAATTTAGGAGTATATTACGATAATTAAATACCCCCTTGTTATAGATACAACAAAGATTCACAGACAGTTTGTATCCAGATAACTCCATGCTACCTACAAATAGAATACACTGTAGTAGTAGTTGATCCATAATTAATTGATTGAGCTGTATAGAGCCTAAAGAGGAATATTTACTATCAGCTGATCTTCCAGCTACTAAGTTTCAAATACACCGACACTACTCATTGCAGGTTATCAGCCCATATTATGATCGGTTGTTGATGTTCCTAGTCCAAATGGTTTACTCAACGTAAGAATATTGATGATATGCTAGGACTTACAAAAAGAACTCTTTGTATACTTTAGTGAGCCAGCAGCAAAAAGGTGCAGCTTGTGGTTTTCTCGAAGCACTTAGGCTGCCTAAGACGCCACTCCCACCTAGAACTAGCCCGCCCCAGTATTCATGGGTAGCGCACGACCCGTGGTGGGTCCCACAGAATACAAATAACGCAACACGTATTTTTGCTTCTTTTATTTATAAATATGATTATAACTAGAGATCCAGTTTTCCCGCCACCCTGGCTGGAAAGGTTCTTTCTGGGTATCCACTTCACCCACCAGTCACACCTCCAAAAGGCTTTCTACCTAGTTTGACGCTGAAAGTGGCACAACCCCATTGGTAGACCCACACGTGGCATTCAACTGGGGTTTCAATACGCTTGACTGTAATGACCTCGCTCCAGCGACGACCCCAGTACCACCAGAACACGTTCCTCAGAGCAACCTGTTGTAGCTGCAGGTCACCACCGCAACCCCGACAGGACTATCCCAGGCTCGCTTACCGCAGTAATTCCGAGCTCTGGGACAAAAACCATTTGCTCCTGAAGTTTCTCACAAACAACAAAAGAATCACAAACAACAAAAGAATCACAAACAACAAAAGAATCACAAACAGCACATAAAGTACTTTCTGCAATGCTGGTGCTGAATTCATTGACATAAACACCAACTGTGCCATGTAATATCTTGAGGCCTGCAAGATTATGCCCGCCAGTACTGCGCCAAACTGTGGAGCGTATCAATAACCACCGGCAAAAATGCATTGACACTATCGATTATGAGGTTCTGGAAGTGCAAGATGGCCTCCTCCTCGGTCATGTCCAAGGCAAACTTCTCCTCGACCTTCTCCACCGCTCTCTTGGGATCAATCTGGATATCGGGGATGTTGGCGTTCAACATGAGCTGGAAGAGGTTGAGGATCAAGTTGCTGTTTTGCCGCAAAATCGTGTAGGTGATGAAACAGTAGCTCTTGAAGATGTTGAAGTTGCTGTGGTTCATGCCGCCCATGCCGTCAATGACCTGAATGGGCAACTTCATCAATGGCGGGAACGGCTTGGGGTCTCGGCCCAAGATATAGCCAAAGTCTGCGTGCCAGAACTTCCCGTTGGGCGAGAGAAGCAAGTTGTCCAAGTGCCGGTCGCCAACGCCCAAGATGTAAGTAATCACACAATATCCTGCGCACAGTTTCACGTAGTTGTCCATAACCACGGGCGACACCCCCAAGTCGGAGGCGATGGGCTCCTGCTGGCTGGCATGGTCGGGGTGGCTGGCGTGGTCGGTGTGGCTGGCATTGGCTTGCCTCAAGATGGAACCTTCCTCCGGCTCCTCGCTGTGCAGCTCTTGACTGTTGAGCTGAAGATACTTGAGAATGCCGTTCTCTCGCGTGCCGTTGGACTCCAAGCTCTTTGAAAGGACCGAGTCGAGGGTCTCGTTGGGGACAAACTGGATCAACCCTGCGATGGGGCTAGTGGCCAAGATCTTGTACGGGGTTAGCTTCAAGTTCAAGTTGTCGTTTTTCAAGAGCTGATCCATGAGATTGATGATCTGGATGACCAATTGGTCCTGGCGCAAGTCGTCACCGATTTTGAACATGAGCGCGTACTTGCCGTGTTTCAGGCGTCCTCCGAAAATGGACGCCGACGACTTGCGCCCCATGGTGACCACGGTCTTGAGGGTGATTTTGAGCGGAGCAAGCGAGCTCTTAAAGACAGAGCACTCGGCGGGGTAACACCCACAGATCATCACGTCCGGATCCAACGGAAGCGGGAACGGCTCGGCAAACTTGAGCATGCCGTTGGAGGGTTCGGCCAAGTACTCCCGCAAGAAGTGCACCTTCTTGGTGGAGGGGTCATTCTTCTTGAACGACGCCCGCAAAAGCTCCACAAGCCCCGTGAGCTTCTTGACGAACGAGATCTGCCGCTTCAAATGGGAGTATTGCGGCAGATTTGTCTGCGCACAGTGCTTTTTGAGCATTTCAATGTAGGTATTCAAGACGATGTTGTAAATGGAACGCGCCGACTTGTCCGTGGACTCTGCCCGCATGAGCTGGTCCTCGTTTTCCACTTTCACGTACCAGTAGAAAAAATTGCCCAACCGAGCGCTTTTGACCGACTTTTCAATGAGGAAGGTGGCCAAAGGCGCATCCACAAGCACATCCGGGTCGGCGGGTGCGCCGGCGCGCTTCAAGTTCTCGTACTTGAGCGCCTGCACCAACTGGAGAAGGTAAAGGAGAAGCTCATCAGCGCTGGCCAAGGTGAGGCGCTGCACGGCGAAGCGGCGGAGCTGCTGGCTGCAATCGAAGATCTTGTTGATTTTGGCGTCGTCGCCCGGCGAAAGATCCTTGATGTCGACCGCAATGGAGTGGTTGCGGAGGCCAGCCAGGAGCGTATAGGGATTAAAGTTGTTGGAGAGGAGCTCCAACGCATCGCCAATATCGATGCGGTCCACCGACCAGTAAGGGAGGATCTCGGCAAACACATGGTCCAACTCCGCCTCGTTTTCCCAGTTGAAGGACTTGAGGAACTTGGTCAAGAACTGCTTGGTGGTTTGCAGCGGCGCGGCTTTCTGCAGATCGTCGGCCAGGTTCTTGGAGAAGTAGAAGCGGTACTTCCAAAGGTTTTTCTTCTCGTAGTCGTTGAGCACCGCGCTGGACGGCCGGTTCAAGATGCGCCATAGCTCATCCCGCATATGCGGCGAGGGCTTGATTTCCTTGTCTAGGTTGCTGTTGATGTGGATGTTGGACGAGAGTCTCTGGAACTTGAGCTCGATGGGATCGAGCACTTCGCCTGTGCTGTGATCCGCGGACGAGTTGTAAGCGCAAATCTCGGCGTGGGTGAAGTCGGGGTCGTAGATCTTGGCGCTGCTGCCTCCGGGGCCGGCCATATCGACACGCTTCAACACTCTTGTTTCTGGCCTATCCTCTACCTGGGCAGTGGTGCGGGGGGGCAAGTCAGCGAGCGTATAGGTGATGTCCAGGTACACGATGGGCAAGGCGAAGTTGGGTAGCTCGACAAGGAGGAAGCTGGCGGACTCGTCTTGGCGAGGGGTCATGGCTGCAAACGCCTGCGTATCTAGCCATGGCACTTTGTGGAAGTGTCCGTTTTCGTACTGGGCAATGCGATGGTATAGATCGTCTTGCTCCAGCTTCATTTTGGCGGGCCCGAGGTTTTGTTTGGCGGGCTCGCATGTTTTGGGCTCGCATGTTTTGGGCTCGTGGGTTCTGTGCTGGTGGGGTTTGGGCTCGTGGGTTCTGTGCTGGTGTGTTATGGGCTCGTGGGTTCTGGGCTCGTGGGTTCTGTGCTGGTGTGTTATGGGCTCGTGGGTTCTGGGCTCGTGGGTTCTGGGCTCGTGGGATTCTTTGGCTTTGAGGTTTTCCCCATTTCTTCGCCCATCTCCTCTGGCTTCTCCCGTGAAAGAGCCCTCACTCTCTGCGCCCCCGGCCCATCCATCAACCCCTCCAGGCGCTGTGGACTCGTCACAAACCTTGATCTGCACCTTGCATAGCCCCTTTCGTAGCGTGCCGTGGGCGTGGCTGAAAACCGGAAGCGTGCCCCAGCCAAAAAGCACGGGGCGTGCCTCCACAACCTCGTAGATGGTCATAGAATAGTAGCTGTTGTAGCCGAGCTGGTTGTAGTTGACCGGGAGCCGCACATACACATTCCAGTCCCGCTTGTTGCTATGGAACTCCCGAAATGGCGTTTGCACCTCCTGGCACACGGGATTGTGGTTGCCATCGTAGACCTGCACGCGGACAAAGAGGCTGGAGTTGGCGGAGACCTTACTAAGGATCTTGAACGTGGAGGCGCAGGCGAACTTCTGCAGGGCGGAGGCGAGCGCCGGGGGCTTTGGTGTAGTAAGGGAGCGGATCTTGAGGTACACAGGGATGTCGAGCGCCCGGAGCAAGCCAAAATTGGCGGCAGTTTGGCTTTTGTCCATGGGAGTGGCTGACGAGTGGGTGTTGGAGGTAGGCTACATACGGCGGCGCACCCGTGCACCGCGCACTGGGCACCACCTCTTGAAGCAACTTGCAAATCGCTTGTTTAGGTTTTCAGATGCATTATGTTTTCGTATTTACATTATCACGAGCGGGCCCTGCATATGCTGGGGCTGGCTCATAGGATCATGTCTTGTGCAGATGAGCAATCGACCGTTAATGACCCTAGACCGTTAGACCAGACCGAATGGCTTGATGGCCCGCCGATGGGAATGATCTGCTTACTCTGGCCATCGATCAATTTCTTTGTCCGGGCTAATACAGACATGTTTAATGGGCCCGTTCATCAGACCTATTCGTTAGGTCAGTGATCAGACCAATTAGACCGGTAATTAGACCTTCAAAAGGCCTGTTAGACCTTCAAAAGACCTGTTAGACCTTTAGAAGCCTGGTAGACCTATGAGGCCTGGAATTAGACCCGTATGTGAGTACCAACGCAGTTTCAGACTTAACAAACTGACCCGTCGACGTCTAAGATTTCTCTGACCTCACATTCTGGCCAAACCACATATACTTCTGATCCGCCGACTCGTCGTCGGAGGAGTCGGTGCCAGAACTCGAATGGAGCTGGTAAAAAATCGGCTTCTTCTTCTTATCCTTATCAAGCATAGACGGCACGAATTTGAAAGAGCTCGAGCGCAGCAGCCGAGTGCCGGTGGCGCTGCGGGCAGGCATGGCCGGGCCTGGCGGCGTGGATCCCACCAGCTGGTCGTCATTAAAGTGCATGAACCCTTTGTCGCCTGATGGGCTGCCCTTTTCGGAGATGGGACCAAACTTTGGCGTCGACGTCTGGGGCCGCTTTCTTTGGAGCGACCGCACTCGGTTGAGCCTCAGAATCACGTCGTTCATATTGGGCGAATTCTCGGTGTAATCCTCCAGCTGGTCGCGTGGGGACATGGACCCGTTGGTCGAGAGCCCGGACAAGATTTGGAGGCGGCCCAAATCCATGCTCTTTTCGTCGTCGGTGCGCATGTTCATTAAGCTGGCATGACTGTTCACTTTGGAGTTAAGATGGTGGATGGGGATGCTGGACGTGGACGAGTAGCGCAATTTCAACGGATGGTAGATCTCCTCATTGGACGCCAATTTGGCCAAGTCAATTGTCGAGTTGAAGCCGCTGGGCTCAGAGGTGGGCGACACTTCGGGCGAGATTGGGTGCTGGGGTGCATGCACTATGGAAAAAGTTCGTTTGAACGCTTCGTCGTTCATCACCTTGAGCCGAAACTCCAGCGCGATCTTGTGCTTATTTGAATCCAGCGGATTCCAGTTTTTGGCTGCTGGGCACAACGGAACGGGCGGTGGTCGCACCGGATGGTCGGGTGAGGCCTTGTTATCGTACCTGAACGAAGGCCTTTCCTTGGCGTCATCGGTGTGTGGCCTTAAGAGCCCACCGAAGCCCATGGCCGGGAACTCCTGCTGGGTATCCAAGTCACCCTTCTTCACAAAGTTGGTCTTGTAGTACACAATATCGGAATCGAGGTTCAAGGTGGAGTCTATAGAGGGATGTTTTGCGAGGATGCCCAAGCAGTCTTTTTTAAGCACCCAGTTGCCGTCGGTTTTGACAGCAAAGTTGACCCCCAATTCTGGGATCTCTTGGAAGATCGGGTGGCTGATGAAATGCAGGAGGAAGCTGGAGATGACGTATCCGTGAGCAACCACTATGACCACGGTGTCGGCTTTGGCGTTTTGGTAGGTGGCCAATAGCTTTTGGAAGTACAATTTGCAGTGTTCCTGGAACTGCTTGTGGGAGATGTCCGGCTCGTTCCAGGGCCCAAGCTTGGTGGTGGGGCGGAAGTTCAGCACAAACTTGCGGTTCTTCATCATCTGGATATTGGGCGTGTACATCTGGTATGCCTCGTTAGAGTCGTAAAAGGGTGGCTTGTTCTCCATTTTTTCGTGGCACCACTCGGACAAGGCAAAGTCTCCTAGTAGCAGGAACTTGGGCTTGAGATCCGGCGCCTGGACGGCCAACTGTTCCTGCAAATGGGTGATGATCAAGTCTGCGGTCTCGCAGCACCGCAAGTATGGAGAAAAGTGGATCATGATGTTCTTTTTCGGCACGTCTTGGGTCTGTATAAGTTGGAGAATTTGCATGCATGTTTCGGCGACTAGCCCATCGGCCGCCGCCGTGAGTGACAGATCGTACACTTTGTATGGGGAATGTAGCGGTGGCTCATTCGTTTTCAGGTGGTCTGCGCGGGGGCCATGCCGCAAGAATAAGAGCTCAGCCATGGTCTTGGGAGATGCAAGGGGGCGGCGCGTGTGTGCTCACACTAACTTTATGCTTAAATGGTGACGTGTTTTTGCAGCGTTGGATATGGCCTCTGATTTGCGGGTCTTGGATTTATACCAAATCACTTTGATTTGTACCAAATCAAAAGGCACGGAGGTTTGGCGGCCAGCACAGGCAGTCCAACGAAGAATTGACCCTGGGCTTGCTCGGAAGTTGATGGGGCCAACCGGACTGAGAAATGGACCTGAGATGTGGTGAAATGGTTTGGGGTGGGAAAATAGGGGTGGGGCCTTCTTTTGGTGCCTTTGGGTAGGGGGAAACGCCTGCACTAGGGCGTGAAGAAGGGATGCCTGTGATTGGGTGGAATCTGGTGGCTTTGTACTCCCGAAGGGTTTGATGATGACCTCGACTGATGCCCGTGACTTGTGTGGATGCTGCCTTTAGTGCGCGGAGCCGTTTGCTGTAGGGAAAGTAAAGCAGCTAGTGCCAGGGTGCAGGAATAGGCGAAGGGATACGTCTGAATCAGCAGCAGTCAAACGGGGCTAAAAGACCTGGTAGTAAGGGCTTGGAGAGGTGCGGGCAAAAAAAAGGCGTTGGTGGCTCTGACTAAAAGAGTGCGTGAGAAGCGCACCACCAGGCCGGAATGAGCGAGGTGGGAAGTGGACCGGGGGCTCACCTACCGGGGGCACGCCAACCGGAAGCACCCACAACCGGGGGACCCACCAGCCAAGGGCATCGATGCCGGGACGCTTACGGCGATGGCCGGGCGATTCGCTCAAACACAACCCCGCAGGCCCTTGCGCCTACGTTTGTGGCGTGTTCTCAGTCGAGCCTCCGAGGGTGTTTGGCAGGTGGCTAAGTGCATATGACGATAAACAACACCGGGGATGACGTCATGGCCTGCACACAGCGCAGGCGGGTGCCTCGCTTCGTGGTCCGCTGGTTGCCCTTGGACCTGAACATAGGGCGGGAGACACGGCATATCTGCCAAGGGGATCAAAAAGTCTGCGTCCGAATATGCTTCGGGGCCGCCGGTGAAGCATAGCGATGCACCGTGGTTATCAACCGGCTGTGCCTGCAGATAAGCGGCCCGCGTTCGTCACCGCCATCTGGCCACGTGCAGGCACCCTAACGACAAGTGGGCATATGCAGGTGCGTAGATCACGTGCGGCCCGCCTCCCGCAGCCGTCTCCCCCTGCCTTGAGCCTGTTGTGCAGTACGGTTGTTGTGCAGTACCCATCTTCTGCCCCGCCAAGGGCGTAGCATCTAACGCTCTTCTCACAACCACCTTCATGAGAGAACTACTTAGCCCCCTGCAAATCCGTGAATTGGCCGCACTGGCTCTAGCAGGTATGTTGTAGTGTACACACCGCAGCCCCTCTACCCCTCAATCGCCACTAACCCCAGCCCGTGACCTATCCTATAGCCCTTACTCCAAGTTTCGGTACGTACATTGATGGATGACAACCCGTAAGGGGTCATTTGCGGTTTGCCCCTGGAATTCATAGCATGTGAGAACCTCAAGTTAAAGCTCAGTTCATAATTCCCGTCAGTCCATGAGCCCGTGTTCAATCCATGAGCCCGTGTTCAGTCCATGAATGCTGCGTGCCACGTGTCTGATTAAAGATCAATTCATTTCATTTCGAATAGATTCGTTAAGTAGTTTGATTCAGTGACAGAACTGGCCGTTTGCAGCGTACAGCTGGGCATTTAGCTTTGAGACGTGGGATCCAAAGCTCGGGAATTGGCATGCTGAATTGACTCCCTGGAGGATGGAGCTGCTCGGCTGAACTGATATGACTAGCGGGTGTGGCTGACAGCTATTAGACCGACCGTTGGGTGTAATGGACACTCTGGCTGCTTTTTTACACCCATTGGCATTTAGCAGGCTATTCACGCTGCTCTTCACGGCTCTTTAGCTCTTATTAACACCAGGGTTGGGTGTGCGCTTTTATTAGACAACGATGAAACGGTGGTCGGGGCCAACGTGGAAAATGCGTCGTATGGCGCATCAATCTGCGCCGAGCGCACAGCGATCACCCGTGCAGTGATGCAGGGCCACCGGAAGTTCCAGGCGTTGGCGGTGGCCGGGGACCATGAGGACCCAATCTCGCCATGTGGCATCTGTCGCCAATTCCTCCGCGAGTTTGGCACTGACATTGCCGTGATCATGGTATCAGCCTCGGGCTATACAGTGCAACGCACCTTGCAAGAGTTGTTGCCCATGAGTTTCGGCCCGGAAAACCTCCAATGACCGGGACTTGCTGAGCCCAATGCCCTGTTAATGAGGGGGCATGAGATGCTTAACGAGAGTGCTTTATTGTTGACGGTTAACTGTTGGTGGACTTGCCGGGCTGAGAGGATTTTTGACTTTTGACTTGACTTTTGACTTTTGACTTTTGACTTTTGACTTTTGACTTTTGACTTTTGACTTTTGACTTTTGACTTTTGACTTTTGACTTTTGACTTTTGACTTTTGACTTTTGACTTTTGACTTTTGACTTTTGACTTTTGACTTTTGACTTTTGACTTTTGACTTTTGACTTTTGACTTTTGACTTTTGACTTTTGACTTTTGACTTTTGACTTTTGACTTTTGACTTTTGACTTTTGACTTTTGACTTTTGACTTTTGACTTTTGACTTTTGACTTTTGACTTTTGACTTTTGACTTTTGACTTTTGACTTTTGACTTTTGACTTTTGACTTTTGACTTTTGACTTTTGACTTTTGACTTTTGACTTTTGACTTTTGACTTTTGACTTTTGACTTTTGACTTTTGACTTTTGACTTTTGACTTTTGACTTTTGACTTTTGACTTTTGACTTTTGACTTTTGACTTTTGACTTTTGACTTTTGACTTTTGACTTTTGACTTTTGACTTTTGACTTTTGACTTTTGACTTTTGACTTTTGACTTTTGACTTTTGACTTTTGACTTTTGACTTTTGACTTTTGACTTTTGACTTTTGACTTTTGACTTTTGACTTTTGACTTTTGACTTTTGACTTTTGACTTTTGACTTTTGACTTTTGACTTTTGACTTTTGACTTTTGACTTTTGACTTTTGACTTTTGACTTTTGACTCTTGACTCTTGACTCTTGACTGAATTGCTACTTGAATTCCGATGTTCCTACTGAAGTTTAGCCCAACGACAAGGTATGGTCTTGCTTTGGTGTTTACCAAGGTTCATGACAGACATGGTGCGGGTCTATGCATTCCAGTGGGCAACCATGAGATCAAGACACTTTATTTAGAGGGAGGCATTACGGGAATCGTGATTCCAGGCACATGAAGAAGTTGTCTAGAGAGATGATGTCCCTTCACGGATACAGGAATTGGAAAGGACGTCAGTAGAACGGGGTCAGTGGGAGACTCGCCCATGACCCTGGGGGGCCACGTCACGTGGCGCGCGGCACTGCACGGGCGCATCTTCTCCCTCACCTCATCTTGTCCACCACCAATGACTACCGTGTGTTCCTCCAGCCAGTGCGGGCTCCGCACCGAGTCCAAGCTCAAGTGTCCCGTGTGTCTCAAGAACAACATTACCAGCGTCTTCTGTGACCAGAGCTGCTTCCGCTCCGGCTGGGCCAACCACAAGACCATCCACCCGGCGGCGGACCATGCGGTGTTTGACCCGTTCCCCAAGTTCAAGTACGCCGGCAACTTGCGTGCAGCGTACCCCTTGACGCCCATGAGGCGGCTCCCGGCGCACATTAAGCGGCCCGACTATGCCCGCAACGGCAAGCCCATCAGTGAGTTCAAGAACGACCGCAAGGGCAAGATCACCATCTTGACCGAGGAAGAGATCCAAAAGATGAGGGAGGTGGGCCGTGTGGGCCGCCAAATCTTGGACACCGTGGCGGCACACGTGGCACCCGGCATCACCACCGACCGGCTCGACGAAATCCTACATGAAGAGTGCATCAAGCTCAACGTGTACCCTTCGCCGCTCAACTACTTCAACTTCCCCAAGTCCGTGTGCACTTCTGTGAACGAGATCATCTGCCACGGGATTCCGGACCAGTACGTGCTCCGCGATGGCGACATTGTCAACTTGGACGTGTCGATCTACATGGACGGCTACCACTCGGACTTGAACGAGACGTACTACGTGGGCGACAAGGCCAAGGCCGACCCCGACACTGTGCGGTTGGTGGAGACTACGCGCGAGTGCTTGGACTTGGCAATTGCCACGGTCAAGCCGGGCTTGGTGTTCCGCACCTTGGGGCAGGTGATTGAGGACCACGCCACCAAGAACGGGTGCTCCGTGGTCAGGACATACTGCGGGCACGGAATCAACTCGCTCTTCCACTGCCAGCCGGACATCCCGCACTACGCCAAGAATAAGGCGGTGGGCGTGGCCAAGCCAGGAATGGTGTTCACCATCGAGCCCATGCTCTGCTTGGGCACATACAACGACGTCACGTGGCCCGACAACTGGACCGCTTCCACCACCGACGGGCGGTACTCGGCGCAGTTTGAGCACATGATGCTCGTGACCGAGACGGGCTGCGAGCTTCTCACGGGCCGCCAGGCGGACTCGCCGGGCGGGGCCATTCCCAGAATAGCTCAGGCCTGAGCACGTCATAGCTTAGATGAATCTGAGTCGAGTAGATCGAGCGTGCGTAGCGTAGGCAGCGTAGGGGAAGAGAGATAAAGTAAAAAAAAGAAGAGAAGAACAGGGGAAGATAAAAATTCTGGACGAGTCCGGATTTGAACCGGAGACCTTTCCCATGCTAAGGGAACGCGCTACCAACTGCGCCACACGCCCATATTTTGTGTGGAAAAAGTCTGGCATTGTGTCATCCATAGTTTTAAGCTACAAGGCTAAAGCCACATCGCGGGAAAGAAACCAGTTGGTCATCTAGAAGTTGGGAAATTAGGCAAGCGGCTTCGAAACGAGAAAAAAAAAAAACAGCTAGCAAGCAAGAGGAAGGGATGAATTAGGGCGTTCCTGGCGTTCCTGGCGTAAGAGGCTTAGGGCTGTTGGCAGGAAGCCCCATTTCATACCTTCATCCAAACGTTTCTGAGATTTGCCAGGATTTGTGTGAGGTCTGGAGCAACAAAAAAAAATATGGGGCTTGCTCTGGTTGCATCGGGGTCCTCGGATCGATGCCAAGGAACCACATTGTGCTTCTGATGGTACCTCATAGGTCTCGTGACCGTTGAGGTGCTCGTAGTTTGGCAGTATCTATGCGAACCATGACTTGTCTAGGCAGGCGAGACTCTTGTTGAGACGTCATTCCTGCATGCTTCACCTTAAATATCTGATCTTGGTGTTCTCCATAAACCAACCAAGGAGACTTCCAGGATAGTGACTCCCTTCATAGTCTCGTCAAGATAAGTGAAGACTTCAGGGTATCAGCTTCTGATAGTCCAGAACGTGAAGAGCTTCGGATAGTCCAGCACGAGAGCTTCTAGTAGTTCTTGTAATTGTTTGATGGATTAGAGTTGTTGCTTGTTTATTAACTTGGTTCACCTCTAAAATGATAGAAGGGAAACCTCACTTATATGTGAGCAAACCTTCAATATAACCCAAGGGAAACAACAGCCGAACATCATATAGCATATTATATGGTAAGCATACTCTATGGTAAGCATACTATATGGTACTATATGGTAAGCATAATATATGGTAAGCTTAATATATGAGTAGCAAGTCATCACAATCCCCAACACCTTCCTCAAAGGTACCCCGACTCCATACAGGCCAAGGACTCGTTGACGCTTTTATATCCCTCTTTCCAATGAGCAAGGCGTGCTTTGCTGGAGCTCCATCGGCTTGAGCCTCTGCCGGCTTTATTGTTAGCCATGGAAGTAAGATAGCCAGCAATGGAGAGGAGCATTATGGCCAACGGCGCAATGGCCTCGGGTCCTGAGCCGCTTGTAGCAATCTGGTTCCGCGGGCAAGACTGGGCAACAATGGCCGATTCTGGCAGAGTGGATGTTGTGGTTCCTCTTCACAAGGTACTGTGGGGGCACCTCAATGACCTCGGCTTGTGGTGGTGGAATCACTCAAGTGCGGACAAAGGTTCTCGAGATAGATCACCCCGGCTTTTCGTCTTTGTAGCGGGGGAAGAATGATGAACCTAAGGATTATATCTGATAGGGATGTAGAACAATTTTAAATTGAACAGCACATCAGTATTAGGTTTTGCACATCAGTTAGCAGCAGAGATAGGCAGACCCTAAGTTTATATGCGGGGTTATATTTAGGAAGTAATATATAATATTAATAATCTCCCCGCCCACCTAAGGTGGGCGGGCTTTATTTAATAGAAATTATTATGATACTTGTGGTTTAAAATTAAATAATGATAAAACTATAATAACTAATTTAAAAAAAGAATTTAACTTCCTTGGTGCTAATATAAAAAAAGTAAAAATTTAAATGATAATAAAATTAAAATTAATGCTCCTATTTTAAATATTATTCAATCATATATTGATATAGGTATTTTAAAAAGGAAAAAAGATGGAAGCGTTTTACCTTGAGGTTTAGGTTATTTAACTGTTAAAACTCATAATGAGATATTAAATTATTATAACTGTAAAATAAATTATCTACTTGATTATTATAGTTTTTCTACTAATTATAATAGATTATCATCATTAGTTTGATATTTACAAGCATATAGAAAAAGTCATAAGGTGACAGAGTGGCAACAATAATTAGAGGTTTGGACGGCAGCACATGGTTATTGCCCCCAGACAATGACAGCGGCCCGGCCCCGCATAAAACTGACACAAATTTTGCTATTCCCATCTGGTACATATTTCTCAGAGCCTCAGAAGTGAACATAATCGCAGCTTTCGAGTTCTCTATTAGCTGTTCATGAAGAGCAGTGAGTCCGTTAGCAGTGTAGGTTGTATGAAGAAGTTTAAAATTGCTTCCGCACTTGGATTGAGCTTGCGAGAGCAGTTGGGCAAAATCCTTGAACACTTCCTCCCCAATATAAAAGCCACCTTTTCTGTCGCCGGCGTCAATTTGTCTCGAGTACACTGGTTTAAGCAAAGGGGTTAGAATAAGAATGTTTTTGCAGTATTAAGTTTTGTCAGTGGATTGATTCCCATGGCTGGAGTTATACTACTAGTTTAAAATTTAGTATGAGCACTGGTGGCGACAGGAATGTCCGCTATCATTAGAATGGAACTATCAAGGCCTAATTCCTTAGTAATAAGATTGTTATATAACAGTTATATAAATTGTTAGCCTTGTGTTAGACTCCCCATGGGTAGTGTGCCACGACATTTCTATATAACTCGGGTGATTCCTCTTCGTTTACGGATCATCAACAAGTTCATCTCTCTTAAGTCCTTACGCCTTACTCGAACCTGACACCTGTTAAGGTCAACAAAATAAAATCCATTAACAAAGGACTATCTGTGCTTTTTTAGGTGATTTATCTTGGTGTTTTGATTCTTGTGTTGTGGCCAGAGATCATTCTTTCTCCATTGTTCAATAATTGGTTTCTAATCTAGCAAATTGCTTACTGTTGGAACCACCGTGGGCAGCGCTCCCCATACAATTGAGCTGAGCCGTGCGGTTACAAGGGGAAACCGATACCCCACCTGGAGAGCGGCGTGTCCTGACCCCCCATCTCCGAGGCTTAGACGAAACGGCACCAGCGCCGTGGTTTTGCCCAAATGCAACGTCGTGGTTTTCCCAGACAGGACCAAGGACGCCTCAGGCCGCCAGTTTTTAACCACATAAGCTGGGATGTTCCCCCTTGTTTTGGGGACCATCAACGATACACCTTCTTTAGGAACTTGATGTCTACGAAGAAACACATATCAAGAACTAGTGCACTTCTCTGCATACTTGTATGAGTATCATCTATTGAAATCATTAATTTTATACAAGACCGTATTCATGACCGAGATATTTGTCCTCCCTCCCACGTCTATTTAAATCAAGTGTGTACCATAGTGTCTTGTGCTATGGGTAGCACACTTCGCTGAGGAGTCTAACACTATATCATGAATATAAACCCCAAATCTTGGCCAGCCATTAGCAGCCCACAAGTTCATTTTCCAACATGGCATTGGGCTCTAGCCAACAAGATTACCGCTTGCGAGGATCCGTGATACGTGTGGCTTCCCCGGTGGTAGAAGACAGGTGCACGATTCGAAGCAGTTAGCTGGGCTCGCAAGGCCAACTTCTTCACCAGGGGCTCCTTGACCTTTCCAGAAGCCTTCAGCAGAACCGGCACGAAGTTGAACATATCAACGGTCCGCGCAGAGCCACACTCCCCCGTGATCCTATGCAACTCGACCACCTCTCCCAACTGCATCATGTGGTTGTCCTTACTAGCATCATCAGTAGTGCCAGGGATTTTGAATCTGGTGGTTCGAATGATAAAGAACACTAATACCGGAGAAGCCAGCCCTTTCAGTATGGGTGTCAAGTGGAAAGACGGCTCGCTTCGGACAGGTGTTCCCGTGGATGCGCTCAATTCCTACCCCAACGTGACCTTTTCAGTTGTGTCGCAAGTGAATTCCCACATTTCGCTCTTCTTCTACGCCCCCAAAGGAGCGGTAGGAATGCCCGTGGCGATCCCGTGCAGAAAGACCAAGAAAGAAAAGTTTGCGTCACTCCGAGAAGGATTCTTCGTCACTCCGAGGAGGATTCTTTGTCACTCCGAGGAGAATTCTTCGTCACTCCGAGGAGGATTCTTCGCCACTGCCACTGAGCATTTGCTCAAGCTCGAAATCAAAAATTGGCTCCAAATCGTCAAGCTCCCCGATCCTTTTTTCCCAATTGGGCTGGCCCAGGACTGGCTGAATGTATTTTTGCAACGATTCACCGGATCACTAACCATCTGGCCGCTCAACCGCTTCAAGGACTTTCTTTACATATTGCTGGACCCCAAGGCTTGCATGGAAGAGTAATGAGGCTTGCATGGAGAGTAATGAGGCTTGCATGGAGAGTAATGAGGCTTGCATGGAGAGTAATGAGGCTTGCATGAAGAGTAATGAGGCTTGCATGGAGAGTAATGAGGCTTGCATGGAGAGTAATGAGGCTTGCATGGAGAGTAATAAGGCTTGCATGGAAGAGTAATGAGGCTTGCATGGAGGAGTATTTAAAGGGCAGCGGTGCATGTATCCGCGGATGTTGTTCTTGAAGCACAGGTTGAGCATCGAGCGAGCTATTGAGGAAGGTCGGGAACTTTGCAAAACCCGGGCGTGGGCAAAGATATGGGTAATGTATTCAGGTCACCTTCCCCCATTGTGTGTGACAAAACGGCCAAAGCGACAATTGCGAGACGCGGGCCGAGAATACACCCGAATCCGCGGATATGGACGATGGTTCCGATTTCGAAATCGGCCATAGGGACTTTGATTCAGAACAGCCAGCGGAAGAGGTATAGGTCCATACCCTTCATCCTCGTCCGAGCATTTGTAAGCTGCGTTAGGCCAAGCACCGTATTCTTTGCCGTTTCTTCTCCCGACCTAAGTTTATCCAAGAGTTGCGCAAGCGATTTTATCCTCCAAATCGGCTACTTCCCTTGAGCACAGGCGGTCAGTGTCTATGTACAGACCCATACCTCATAACCTCCTCTTTGGACAGAAACGGTAAAGAGCCGCATTCAACGGGGGCGGTTCAGACCGCTTGGCAGGCGGAATCGAAGAGGGAAAGCCAAGCTCACGACGGTAGAAAGGGTATGGGGAGCCAGCCCTAAAATCACCCGTGGGTTTACCTGATGGCGAAGCCAGCCCCGAGCGTTTTCTTTCCATCGCACAAGAGTCCCCAAACGAGTCCAAACGAGTCTTCGAAACAGGGCCTGAGCGAAAGCGAGCCGGTTTACAAATGGCCTAATCCTTGGCTTCCTAAGTTGTTGAAGGCCCAACTCCAATAAAGGAGAACGGTTTCCCTAGCTTACAATAGTTATCAGATAAACTACGGTGAGACATGCCAATCCACCAATTCCACACCAAAAAATACGTCTAGTGTAGATTCAAGCGAGGCTTCACTTGAATCCTTAGAACCCAATGGAGATGTCTACACATACCTAGAGGATACCATGAAGACTATCCTTAGCTTTGGTCAAAGTCACTCCCATTGGAAACTCTATGGTAAACCGAACCATAAAGGTTTGATGAGATCTCAACCGAAGAAGACGAGAGTCAGTCGACTCAACAGAATTCAGATAGTCGACTCAACAGAATTCAGATAGTCGACTCAACAGAATTCAGATAGTCGACTCAACAGAATTCAGATAGTCCACTCAACAGAATTCAGATAGTCCACTCAACAGAATTCAGATAGTCAACTCAACAGAATTCAGATTTGGCAAGCTACAATATGCTGCTAATACTGTCAAATTCGACATAAGCTATGGGAACTGAAACTTGCTAGATCTCAAAATGACCCCAAAGTGAAACACATGAAAGCTGCAAAGAAAGTTTTACGCTACTTAAAGGGAACCTCAACACTAGGACTCATCTATCGCCCAGACTCCAACTGCCACCTTCGCGCATACTCAGACGCTAATTGGTATATCCTTTTGTAGTGTATTAACGTCAAGTACTCAAGAGGTGATGTATTCGTTGATGATCCTAAAACAAGTGGGATCACCACTATAGAATACGGTCCAGGCCGATCGCGCTGCTTTGGGCTGTTTTAAGGGACAAGCCAGTCCCCTTTAGCTGGCAACCCTTAAAGAGAGTGACCAGCCAGTCGGGTGGCTGGTGCAGTTGGGAGATCCCGATGGGGTTGGTATGGAAATAGAACGACTCAGGGCTCATAACCCGTAGAACGGATATATTCCGTGTCTGCATTGTAGCTAGGTGCACTCGGAGCACCATTAATCAACCATGGACATGTGTCCAGTGGTGCATCATCTAAAGGCAGCAAAAAAGGTTGTTCGATATCTCAGCAAAACAGCAGCCTTGGAACTCATTTATCAAACGCAATCAACTCATCAAATCAACGCTTATTCAGATGCCAGCTATGGATCGGAAACAGATCACCGCCATCTGTCCGTCACAGGATACATGATTATGCTTGGATCCTCACCAGTACTGTGGAAATCAAAATTGCAAGCCATAACTGTCACTTCCACGATACACTCTGAGTTGGTAGCTCTCTGTAAAACAACTCAAGATCGTTGTGGGTAAAGAATGTATTGAGTGAGATTGATCTGGTCCAAAGGCTTCAACTCTACTGTGATTACAAGGCGACAATTGCGACTGTGAAAGGGCGAAACAAATCTGACGGGTCAAAGCAAATCATTATAGACAGAATTTGTGAGACAACAGATCGAGAATAAAGTGCATCCATTGAATATGCTATGTCGTTGATGACATTGCTGACTTATTGACCAAAGCCTTGGCACCAACTCTATTCACCAATCTACGACTGTTAGGATATACATGAGAGATAATCCTTCGGCGAGACTGCGTCCAGGAAGCGACGGCGTTGTCCGAAAGTGGGCGCACGGAGTTGGGCACGCCTCTACCGACGTGGGTCATCGAAGGTTTTCCCTTGCAACCATACGTCGCAGGTCAATAGTATGGGTAGTGCGCTACCCAAGATGGATCTAACTATGCTTCAGAAGAACTAGATGAAAGACGTTCAGTTACTGGAGACGTAATGCATGGACATTCACCTGTGCTGTGGAAGCCAGAATTACAAACAACTGTTGCAACGTCCACTCTAATTGCAGAGTTGTTAGCACTTGGTGTTACAACAGCAGAAACACTAGGGCTAAGGTGTTCGGTGGCCGTCCTGAGTCTGGCTATAATAAACAGTAAGCTCGGGAATGACATGGGCAGCAAGAACATTACATTGTCCATCACCGCTGCCAATAATACCATGTTGTCGTCTACAAGTTTTGGGTCTCTCACATTAAATTTAGAACCCAATATTCACATTCGGCTCACCCCGGTGTATTACGCTCCAGATGCCCAGTGTAATATTCTTGCTGCCCATGTCATTCCCGAGCTTACTGTTTATTACAGCCAGACTCAGGACGGCCACCGTACACCTGGTGCTTTGGGCCGAGGTGAAATGGCCGAGGTGAAATGGCCGGTGAAATGGTCGAGGTGAAATGGCCGAGGTGAAATGGTCGAGGTGAAAAGGCCGCGACCATCCTCGCATATTGGTCGCAACGCTACTGGCTGCGAAACTGGCCTGCGCCGTCCCTGCGCGAACGGCGACGGTGAGCCGTACCGGCGTACAGGTTTTCAAAGAGTTCAACTATTAGACCAGTCCGTCAAAACCATTGACAGTGAGACAAATTGATAACCAGTGCGGCAAGATACTTAAGATCTGGACAAATTTAACCACCCACCAGATTAAACCACCTAGCAGACCACCTACCAGACCACCTACCAGATCACCTACCATATCACCTACCAGACCACCTACCAGACCACCTACCAGATTAAACAAGCCATATGTAGACCTATATTGGAAAATCCCGTCGCTGCTAACACACTTTTCGGTGACATTGTTCACTCTCGAACGTACCTAGCCGAACTGGACAAGCACTTCCAGGCCGCAAAAACAGGGACCTTCTCTAGAATATAAACAAGACAAGAACCTCTTCAATAATACTAGAAGCATCTTGTGGCAAGTATTATGATTTCTCCGGGTCCTTGTGGGTCAAAAGGTACCTCAATGAATCCCTGCATTCTCGAAAGTCTGTTCAGAGAGAATCTCCTGTTCAAAATACCTGTCCTCTAAAGACGACATCATATTTACCTGTAGAGAGAATAAATCCTTGTCCGCGTTTAAAATTAAGGTTCAATTACACTTGGGTCATTTTAGTGGGTCTGGTTCTAGGAGCCTTCTTTAGTGGTCTCCCTCCTTGGTAGTATCGATTACTGTGATGTCATCAACGACATAACATATTCAATGGATGCACTTTATTCTCGATCTGTTGTCTCACAAATTCTGTTTTAACCATGATTTGCTTTGACCCGTCAGATTTGTTTCGCCTTTCACAGTCGCAATTGTCGCCTTGTAATCACAGTAGAGTTGAAGCCTTTGGACCAGAACAATCTCACTCAATACATTCTTTACCCACAACGATTCTTGAGTTGTTGAACAGAGAGCTACCAACACAGAGTGCGTTATGGAAATAGCAACTATGATTTGCAATTTTGATTTCCACAGTACTGTAAACCGACTTTTTGTGTGGTGCTGCCCTCTTGGATTAAACAAGTCTTGGTTGTGGGCACTGCTAAGCTCAGGCTAGAGTTGTTGTGTCGTCCGAACATCCACCGAAGAGAGTGATTGTCGAGAAAAAGAAATAGCCGGCCTCTCGACAGGGGATCCTTGGGGGTGTCCCAAAGAGAAAATACCCGAGCCACGGACAACCAGGAAATGTGTTTCTTTGGGTCTGGTACCCTCAGTGAGAGGGAGTGGTCTTTACACCTTGACGTTTTTGGTAAAGACACCTCAACAATGATGGATTGTGTCTTTGTCAAGTACCAAGAGAAGACATTTTGGTTGATGTACAGGGATCACCCAAACTTATATACATGGATGCGCGGGCATGAGGCGTGGTACTTATACATTAAGTGGGTATATATTTCATTGCTACTGCATCAGCTACATTAACCGCGATTTATTCAATAAGAGTATTATATTCAACATTCTATGATAATCCAAGATCTAATAAATATACTTGTGGATTTATTCATGAAAGTAATTTTATGATAATAACTTTTATGAATTAAAAAATGCGAGCTTCATGGCCCGTTCAGAGTTATTCTGCTTGACCCAGCAGAAAATGCAGAGAAGACCGAGCTCCAGCAACAATACGTGGAAAATATAGCCCAGGGAAAGTATACAGGAATACCCGCCGGATGGTCCAAGAGAATATTTGTAGCGTCACCATTGGACAGCAAGAATCACTTTGGCTCAATATCCTCGACCAGCATCAGGAACAGCTACGCCGATGATGCGCAAAAAAGCTTACCCGTGCTCGATTCAATCAAACACCATATCAAGACCAATGGACTTTATTGCAAAGATTCAAAATAGCAAGGTGAGGTCACATCCTAAACAAGAATGGAAAGTATGAAACAGATGGTAAGAATCACCACACACACCATCTTCTGATGAATACTTCCCGACATCTGAAGACCTTGGGCAAAATCCGTTTGGCTGGGTGTGTTGGTGTGCCTGCATTCAAATGCACCTCCGTTGAGAGTATTTCTGAGGTTCTCGGTCGCTTTTGCCAGACAGTCGAATGCAACATTAAGAGAGTACAACTTGATACTTCCTTTGACGAGGCGTAGACTGTCCCAAGCGGTGCCTTTGATATTGCCGTCGATTTCTAGAGC